>JASPKZ010007817.1:2537500-2802500 GCA_030220185.1 Diploptera punctata | reverse complement strand
CCTTACCATTGAAGATATTTGGATTGAAAGGACATATCCCCGTACACGCGAAAGCAGATTTGCCAAGATCCATGCGATGGATCTTAATAAATGCTTGGTTAACAAGGCCTGCAATATATTTGAGACCTATTTTCAATTTCGGATAAAACCTCATCCAAGACGCGCATGCATTATCATATGCATATTTGAAGGGCTTCATCACCGCCCTGTCAAGTGGCCAGCCTCTCTAATAGACATTTTCTTGCTCCTGACATGTTGTACAGCTAGTACCTTGTTGGATTCATCCCAGTTGCCTCGGATTTTACCCATATTTACCTAAACCAAAGGAAGTCCCATAAGTATCAATAACAAAATAGTCAAGGCTGTCCGATACCACCCGAGAGAAGTGCGTCCGATACCACCCGAATGACGCGGTAGTGAAAAATGTTAATTGAAAAGAAAACTTTTGAAAACAGAGATAGTATAAACCTATAGATGATTAGATTAATATACACTGATTCTAGTAGTGAATATAAAATCAATGCTTACTTACTAGTTTAGCTGCAGTTCTTTGTTAAATATAACTACGTACCAGTTGAAACACACACAAAAAACAAAAATCGTAACTATTCGCAAACAAAGCTTTCTGCAGACTGTGTGAACAAAACACGTGCTTCTAACACACAAAGCCATCTTTTAGTCACCAAGGAGGTGGTACCACCTGTTTACATTTTGAGAAACTATGACCGTCCGATACCAGCCGATGTCCGTTACCATCCGACTCTCCCCTAGGCCATATGGTCTGTTACGGACTCAAAGAGGAATTTAATAATAATAATAATAATAATAATAATAATAATAATAATAAAAATAATAATCCATCAATACATAGTAATTCTGCCCACGGGCAGGTCTTTCACTGCAATCATAACATTTTCATGCTATGCTTTGCAGCTTTACTAGGGAGTTATAAGTGTGATAGCTTCCCGTTGCTTTCCACACCCCAAGGATGATGATGATATCCGGATGATTTTCGGGGACCGTTGGGGCCTAAGCTTCCTGGCATTTGTCTTACAGGTGAGGAAAACCCCCGAAAGAAACCACACCCAGGAGCCTGTTCTGACCGGGGATCGAACCCGGGCCCGCTGCGTGACAACAGCGGTGGATAATAATAATAATAATAATAATAATAATAATAATAATAATAATAACATATTAATTATCATATTGTTAATAAATACATTCATGAATAAAAACCGATAACTAAGGCGCAACTAAATAGTCACTTTATCAGCAGCTCATGAAAAATAAAAAAAAAGTTAAGTGATCGGATTAAAAGCTTATCGAGGCCCTTGGGGTAGTAGGAAGTTAAGGTTCCCATATTAGCCACATGGAAAGCGTCTAGTACTCTTATCAAATTGAATCTGAGTCGACCCGAGGCCCATGGTGCTGCCAAAGGTTGTAGCCCAATTTAAGAATTCTGAACCACACCGGGACGCGAACCCCCCAGTCATCCGATTCTAAAGTAACTCGTTAACCAACTACGCCTCCTCATGAATAATACACACTGTAATTTAATAAAATATAAAACTGTTTGAATGACTGATTTATTGTTCTCCCTTCGTGACACTCCGGGACACTTCTTAATCAGATTATATAAATTACGCTTATTTCCCTACATATGTATGCAGGGACACGTGCTTAGTATATTTGCTCGAAACATCTAGAGGAATCTAAGGTATTACTCGGATGGATGAAGGTCTGTCAAATTTTGCTTAGATCCTTTTACCAACAGGAAAATCTTGAGACACTAAAGCAGGATTTTAATATTGCCTAAATAATGTAATCAAAGTTAATAAATAATTTTGTATTTTACAATTATTTTTATACATACATTTTAACTTTAAATAAAAACTTAAATATTTCTTAAATGATAATTAAGTTGAGGAGACGGACCTTTCAGGTGAATATTCTATAATTTTATATTAATTTTAAATATTTCTTGTTAGTCATTGTTAAATAAAAATCTTATCTTAATAATAAAAATATTTTACTAGACTATTCAACTCATGTCCCAAATGGTAGTCAATAACCAATCAGGTTTCAATGAATTTTGTTCTACAACCAATGACAGTCGTGTTTCACCTCGCTCTTTATCGATTTTTCTTTATCAGCTTCATTTTTTCTGAAGAGTTCAGAGCATTATTTTTCTCCAACAAATACACTGAATATAACAAATAATGAACAGATTCCTTGAATTAATTGAATTGTTCACTAAAAAATTAATTAAAAATCTAAAATGTTGATTATAATATACAGTTTCATGTGTTTCATTATTTCTCCACCAGGGTGCAATGTTGCGATCCTATTTGGCAATAATTCTTATGATCAAGTTGCAGTGATGAACAAATGAAACATAACGAACATTTCTCATTTGTTTTCAAACATCACCGCTTAAATTGAATATATAAATATATTAAAATAACTATGTTTAAATAAATTTTTGTGAGTAACGGCTTAATTTTATTCGTTTAATAGTCCTAACCAAATGTCATTCTTGATTTTCAAATCCACTAGTTAAATTGGAAATCCCTCGTAGCATTACGTATGATAAAGATTTTCTTAATAATATTTTTAAAATTGTTTTAATTCATTGTTGTCAAAATTTTGAAATATTTCTTAAACTCTAATAGTCATCATCATCATCATCATCTGCATTCATGGATTAAGTCTGTTGACCCGTTCCGACTTCAGCCCATCTGTTTCTAGATCTGCCCACATCTCGGGTGCCTTTAGGTTTGTATTTTATTTGTTTTGGATATCTATCTTCATTCATTCTGTCTATGTGTTGCTTACATTTTTGTCTATATGTATCTATTTTATCAGTTATTGCAAATATTTCAAGTTCCTGTCTTATTTTTGTGTTCTTATTCTGTCTTCCTTAGTGCACCCTTTAACAGATCTCAAAAATTTCATTTCTGCCGCCGTTATCCTACTTAGATCTTGTTTCTTATGTATCCAGGCTTCTGACCCATAGAGCAGTACTGGTACTGCCAACATTTTATAAAATTTCAATTGGGTCTCTCTTGTTGTTTTGTTATTTAGTGATCGTTTTATCGTACCACATATTCCCTGGAATTTTGCTATTTTATTATTTATATCATTATCATAATTAAATGAAATATCACATCCTAGATAATTGAGATGGTTCACCTGTTCTATGATTTTGTTTCCTATTACTATTTTCGATCTGATTTGATTTTTCCCTTGGAATGCCATTACCTTGGTTTTTTCTATGGATATTTTGAGATTATATTGTTCACATATATTATGTAGTTTAAAAATATTCCTTTGAAGTTCGTCTTCTGTATTTGCTATTATTACCTGGTCATCAGCGTATAATAATGTTTTCAAGTAGTGTGTTTTATCTAATTTTATTCCTTTATTTGTTTCTTCGTTCCATTTTTCTATTATATCATTGATGTATAGGTTAAATAAAACTGGAGAGATACTGCATCCTTGTTTAACTCCTTGATTAGTATGAATTTTATTTTTACTTACTTCATTTCTAGTTTTTATAACAAAATTTGTGTTCCAGTACAAACTCTTTATAGCTGCTATTAAGTGTTTCGGAATTCCTTTTTCTTTTAAAATTGTCCAGAGTTTTCCTCTGTCTACTTTATCAAATGCCTTGACAAAATCAATAAAAGCTATGTGTGTTTCCTTGTTATTTTCTCTTCTTTTGTTTATAAATTCTTTTATCGTAAATATATTATCCATACATGAACGCCCTGGTCTGAATCCACTTTGTTCTTCTGTTAACATTACCTCTGCTATTTGTTTTAACCTAAATGTTAAGATTCTTGAGTATATTTTATAGCCTGCAGTTAAAATGCTTATTCCTCTGTAGTTGTTGCAGTCTTTATGTTCTCCTTTCTTAAAAATAGATTCTACTATTGCTGTTGTCCAGGTTTCTGGTATTGTTGCTTGTTTCCAACATAAATTTAAAAAATGTAATAAACTCAGTTAAAAAAAAATCCTCTATATTTTATTAGGGCTTAATTCCATAATAATTCCGTCTATTCCAGCTGCCTTTCTGTTCTTTGTTGTTTTCAGTACTTCTTCTAATTCTTCCATTGTTATCATATCTATTCCTATCTCACACTCATATATGTTATCTTTAGTTGTTTTATTTTCATGATACCACAGTTTTTTTATAATGTTCTTCCCATTGTTTCTCCTCAATTGCATTGATCTATATTGTATCTTTTTCTTGTTTATTTAGATGTTTCATTATTTTACAGGCTATTTTTTTTGCTGCCCATGTATATCGTATCCTAGTCTGCTTATATATCTATCCCAACGGACTTTGTGTGCTTTTTTAATTTCTCTTTTGGCTATTGCACTTTTATGTTTGTATTCAGCTCTTAATTCTAGTGTTCTATTCTGTAAATATTTGTGATAAGCCTCTTTTTTATCTTTTATTATCCTCTCAAATTCTTCATTCCATATTCTTAAACCCTTCTTGTTATATATTTTATATTTTGTTCCTAATGCCTCATATGCTGCTTTATCAATGCTTTCTTTTATATTATCCCATTCTCGGTTTATTTCTTCGGAAGTAGGTTTTAATATTAATTGTTCATTTAGCCTATTCTGATACAGATTTTGTATACTTTTATCTTGTAATAAATGTACTTTGAATGTGGTCTCTTTAGTTCTATATTTGTGTTTAGTTTTCTTCCATCTCGCTAATATATTTATTTTTGAGATTACTAAATAGTGATCTGAATAGATGTCACTTCCTCTAAATACCCTCGTATCTGTTAATAATGATGATGCTTTCTTATTGATTAACACATAATCTATCAGTGAACGAAAACCTCGTGCTGACCATGTGTATTTGTGAATATCGTTTTTCTTATATAATGTATTTGTTATTTTAAAATCATTAAAAATTGCGAATTGTTTTAATTCTTGTCCATTTTATTTATGACTTTTTCTCCATGGATCCCAATTACATTTGCCACTGGTTGATTCCCCACTCTAGCATTAAAGTCTCCGAATAATATTATTATGTCGTTCTTGTTTATCTTATTTATTTTCTTTCGTAGAGTGGTATAACATGTTTTTGTTTCTTCATCTCTCCCTTCCTCCGGTGCATATATTGCTATAATTGTCATATGTCCTCTATTATGCTTAAATCGCATTGTCATTATTCTTTCTTTAATACAATTATACGTGTCTGTTTTGGATCCCCATTTCTTATCCGCAAATATCGCCACTCCTGCTTTCGCTCTTTCTTTTTGACTTACTCCACTGTAAAACATCATCATATCATTTATCATTTGTGATCCTTTCAATCTTTTCTTTGTTTCTGAGGCAGCTAATATATTTATACTTTTATTTTTCATTTCTTTTGTTAGTTCGAATTTTTTGCTTCCCAAGCCTCTGACATTCCAAGTCGCTATTTTAAGCTGGTCATGTATTCCAAAACTCTTTTTATACTTTTTCTTGCTGTGGTCGTCATAAGGTTTATCAATCCGGCTTTTCTTCTGCTGAAGTTTATGAGTAAGTTATTTTTTACTAGTAGAGGTTACCAGCCTCTAGCCAAACCCCTCTTCCTGGAGGGCAGGCACTGGAATTTCGGAGTGTTCGTCTCCTAGAGAAGTTGCCTTCACTACGGCTTTGGGGACTTCTCTTCTCCCCACGTAACCCTGTGGACGGGACCCTACCCAGGTACTACCCACTGGGCGAGTGGGACCTGGAGCTCACAAAAGGGCAGGGGCACCTACTCCCTGGAGTGGACCTCTATCAAGGGTTCCACTCTGTTACCCTAAGCTCTAATAGTAAAAATAAATAATTTTATATCCTTCCATAAATAAAAGTACACGAAATTGTGATTGGAACTAAAAACACTTATCTTTCTTTTATGACCAATCGGATTTAACCTTATATTAAATGGAATTAATAACCAATATAAATTAAGAATAATGTCATATGACGTAATAATGAAATTTATATTATAACATGTTAAATTTATCATTCTGGTGTCGATTTTTAACCTGGGTGGAAGCAAAGCTAGCTCCTCAAGTAAAATTTAATGATTTCTTCGATTTAATAATATATGAAAGTGAATATTTTATATTTAAAAAACTAAAATAATCAACGATATTTAATAAGAACAATAGATTTACATATAGACGTACAGTGAAGAATATTAACACCGGTACTTGGTCTTCTTGGATATTCAAATTTACAATAAATTTGAATCGTTTCTTCAATCAATATTTTTTTATGAAGCGTCTCGTGCATACTATCCTCCCCTGAGAAGAGAATCTACAGAGCTGCCGAAACTATCTAAAAAAATAATCCTTGATCCAAACCCAACCAAAATATCCTTTATCAACTCGTAACCCATGGCTTAAAGTCCTTCCGGGAGGACCTGTCCCATGGATTTTTCCAATCGACCCAGGCCGGGTTTGAACCTTCTTCTTCTTCTTCGTCACGGTTTAGGCTTATTTACTAACCTGTTTCGGATCCAAATTGCTGCTGTTTCCATATTTTCTTTGGTCTTCCCAAGCTGCTTCTTCCTCGTGGTTAATATTTGTATGCCGCTTTTGATATTTTATTCACAGTCATCCTTGCTAAGTGTTCTCTCCAGTTTGTTCTGTATGGGTTTGAACCAATATATAACAATCTGATTGCATAAACAAAACAAAGTTATCAAGAAGATCATTGCTTATTCTCTCTTGCCGTCAAGAATATCAAATACAGTATACGTTTGCTTGTCTGCACATACACTGCTGCGCACAGATCTGCGGGAACGTACCGGGTGCTGTGTGAAGAGTATATAGATTTTTTGTTGTTTAAATATTCTATTTCATGCGGAAGGAATGTTGCTCTCGTAGATTTTTATTCCTATATTTTATAGAGCAATTTATAAAGTTGTACGAAGCGTGGTTTTGTAGTATTTGTTTATGCAAGATAACTACCAGTATGCGAGATGGTTTGAAACGAAATAATTACTGACGTATTCAGGGAATATGAAATGCCCCGCATTGATATTACGCGGGGATGGGAAATTCCATGCATATTTTAGTGTTCACACAAGTTACGTTAGATTTTCTGTTCCACTCAGTTAATATAACTTTGTGAGAATGTAACACAACAACAGAGTGGTATATTCTCATAGGCTTAGTGGTCAGAGATTATGACTAGAGCTCATGGAGTCACGGGTTCGTTTCCCAGACATACACAGTATTTTTTCTTAGAGGGAATAAATGATTTAAACTCTGTTGGGTGGAGCAAGAATATTACAAAGAATAGAAAATTACAAATATATCAAACCATAATTCAGAGAATTTTAACATATTGTGCTGAAGGTTGGCAAATTCCTACCAGGGAAATGAAAAGAATTTTAAGTACAGAAATGGATGTTTTTAGAAGATCAGCTGGAAAATCTGGTATGGATACAATACGAAATAAAGAAATAAAAGGAAATTATGGGTGTACAAGAGGGGCCGGACATCATAGACATTATAGAAAAGAAAAGATTACAGTGGTATGGCCATGTCAAAAGAATGCCAGAGCAAAGATTGCCTAAAATTGTTAGGAAATGGATCCCAATGGAAAGGGGGAAGAGAGGAAGACCGAAGAAAACTTGGATAGAAGGGGTACAAGCGGCTATGAATATCAGAGGTTTGGAGGAAGATCAATGGATGGACAGAGAGGAATGGCGTTTGGTTTCCGTAAGACGGCGGCAGCTGCCATGATAGCGGATGATGACGATGAGAGAGAATTATTCGTATGGTCCCACAATATAGTTCGAATTTAGGTTAAGTTTTGTTTCAAGTACTCGCCTGGCGCTTTATTGTCATCCGTCACCTATCATATCATCGGGATCACGTAACTCCGTCTTCCAGGTGCCAGAACTTATGAAGTGGGTTTACATTCCGCTATGTCGGGTGATAAATCAAGCTATGCTAAACATCTCATTGACGCAGGTCATTGAATAAACACAATAATTGAAAACACTCTCATGATAATCCACCGAGAAAACATTCCAGCTAGGATAAATATATTTGAAGACCTCGAAATTATACAGGAAACAAACAACAGCTCACTACTTAATGAGAACGCACCCCAGTCAAACCCATTATACGAGATCGTCAAAAACAAATCAGTTGCTGCTACAAACAGTTGAAGTATACATCACCGTACACAACAAGTAGCGGAAACTCAACCTGCAGAAGACGGAAGCGCTCCAATTAATTTTATATACAATATATTAACAAAGTTGAGGACGACGGCACCTACCAACAGGTACGATCTAATTTTTAACTTTCATCATATAACAAGGAAACTGTCAATCCTTGCATGCTGAAACATGCATTGAAATTTCTTCCAGAGAAGCGTTGTGATGAAAAAGGCCGTTCTTCTAAAAAATTGTCTGCCTTTTTTAAATGCAAGGCACTAAAATATAGCGCCAAATCTCTCATTTAAGCTATAGGGAAGTATTACGACTGCTTAATTGCTAGATTGAATAACCCTCCCTATCTACCGTCCGCGCCGCGTCCCGCCTAACTCCACTCCGCTGTTACGCAGGGAGTCCATCTGCTCCGTATAGTGGGTTGTCATTTCTGGATTCTAGCTTCTCTTTATGTGCCTTGCAGTTAAAAGCAGCGGATATTTTTTTGAACACGGCCTTAGTACAGCACAAAGCTCCTCTGGGAGATGTTTCAAGATAGATTTCGGCATGCAATGATTGACAATTCCTTTGTAAGGAAAGAAATTGCGCGATAGTGTGTTTCGTCGTACTTACAGCAATGGCGACCATGATTGAAAATTCAACTTCCTACATTTCGGGGTTGCCAACGTAAATAACTTTGCTGTAATAAAATAACTATACTGTAATATTGCATATTACAAACTGCGTGTGGGAAGTAAAACCACTGTCCTCTATGTATAATACGAACAATGTAAATACAAAAAATATCCAAAAGGTAGTACTAATATACATTATACGAAACAAATCACTGCATTTTAAATGAACTGAACTTTATTTGAAACAATAAATATTACCTGCCGCCATTTTATCACTAATTGGTCTCACGGCCTCCTGTAGTTTCAACTAATAAACATTGCCCACACTGTTAACGTTAGTCAATTGTTTATAATGAACGCAAATATTTCCAAAATATGTATTCTTTTACAATTATTTATTATTTTGAAAACACCATCGCGCAAAAAAAAATATTGTACAACGCACGTTTGTGAAGTGTTTTACAGAATCTCGGAAATTAAAAACCGAGCATTTTCCTAGCTTCTGTAAAATCCACTTCTCAACCTCTCATCGTAACATACTATTTCACAGTTTTGAGGGTTTATGTTTATGTTTAAGAGGGATCACGAGATTTTTGGCTGATTTTTTTTAAATCTTTCAACTCGGGTGACACAGACCTTCACACTGGGCTTTGTAATTTCACTGCAACATATCGGCACTACTAAAACAAGCTGGTGAGATATCGACATAACAATAAAGTCACGTTTATGCAGTACGAACTCAGTTTATGTGCTTAAAGCATGTGAGAACGTAATCGCTTCAATTAACATTTGATGTTAATTTATTAGTAATAATTATTGCTACTTAATTTACATACATTTCACTTAATTTAATTACCAAGACCTTGATTCCTGCTTATACATGTCCCAATGTACTGAATAAGCAGTTAATTCATGCGGTTAGCTTAATTTACAACCTGTTTGATTGTCAGAAGAAGATGTTTTAATTCTGCTCCACAGCTGTCACTGGGTTAGTGGTTTGTGCTTAGTTCAGCATTTGTGGTTTGTGTATTTATCGAATTCCAGGACACATACACAGCAATGAGAAAAATTCTGTTTCAACCCGTATGACATCAGTACACATGAACAACCTGATGGTCTTGTAATCTGAATTTATAATCACAAGGACTCCGGTTCGATTGCCAGTCAGACCACAGGAACTTTTCTATAACATGTATTATTCATATGGACGCTCAGGAACTGGAATTAACGTCACGTTTTAGGCATTAAGAATTTCCTAGAGCCCCCCCACGAGCTAGACCTTGTCATGGTGGAGGGGCTCAGAACCTAATGACGCAGATGACTAGATAGGGAAACCTAGTTTTTAACTAGCTTGCTATCTAGTAGGAGGAGAAGGGAAGCGAACTAGCTCCATCGCGGTAACCTCAACGGCCTCAGAAGCGGAAGAAGAATCTTGTTCTCAACGGTAACGAAAGCGGAAGAGAAGCCTGCAAGACAAAGGGTAGATGGGACTCCAAAGCTTTGGTTAGCAACCCGTATAGGAGAAGGAAACTCCGAAATAAATCCCCGATCCACTAGGGAAAGTGGTTGTGCGTCTGGGCTGGTAACTCGACCACGTAAAAAAAATCCAAACTCATCTCTCTCACAGTGTTCGGCCGGACCGATTTAATGGACGGCGACTTAAGCAGAAAAGGGATGAACGATTAGGAATTTGCGATAGAATACCAAAAGCAGCATTTAACTACAACCCAAGAGATTCAAGGAATGAAGGAAGGCCAGTGAAAAGATGGACAGAACAACTGTGAGGCGGAACAGGCAATTTTCCTAGCCCGTGAAGTGAAGAAGATGAAGAAGAAGAAGAATTTCCTAGAGATAACCTAAGCCTCCGAAAAAAGACCAGATATTATTAAAAGATAACAAACTTTAGAAAGAAATAAAATGGAAATTCAGAGGGATTATACGCATATCACGGAAATATCAAATTAGAAATGTATAAATAAAGACAGCTGAATATTCACACAATAGACGAATGGGTGTAGGAAAAAATAAAATAAAATAATTGACTCAACATGTATCCCACACGACACCTGATAGAATTGTACGCTTAGCAAGAGATTTGTTACCGGAGGATGCGAGAAGGACACCTGGAAGATAAAAAAAAGGAGATGGAGGGACTCTTAATAATGGATGGAATAGTTCATGGACTTAAAACAAAGAGAAGAAGACTTTCCTAGGGTTCGATGTCATTTATCACTAAGGGAAAAAATACTTACATAAAATACCAAAACAAGATTATATAAAGCCGTGATACGCCTAATATTGACACATATGTCACCGAAACGAGCAGCTATTGTTAAAATAAAACAAACTTCAGAAACAAATGAAATGAATGGAATGCAGACTTTCACGGCCGGTAATCATGGTAATAAAAGATTCCGGGCTATGTGGCCGTGGTCTATAACTGGCGTTCCTTCCAGACGTTTCTCCCTCAACTGCGGAGGGCATCTTCAGTGGCGAGCGCCAGTTATAGACCACGGCCACATAGCCCGGAATCTTTTATTACCAAAATGAAATGAATATTCTGAGAAAAAATTTACGTAAATCAAGAAAAGATTCTTCTTCTTCTTCCTTTCATGTGATAGATCTAGTGGTCTGTTATGTTCTCAATCCTACGTTTGAAAGGTCTGCCCAATGATCTCTTGCCTGGTGGCCGGTAATTTAAGATTTGATGCGGATTCTAGCTTTGCTCATTCTTCGTACTGAGATTTCCAGTTGTTTCTGTATTTTTGTACATATTCCATGACCGATTCTGTTTGTAATTCTTTCAGAATCTCTGAATTCCTTTTATGGTCTGTTCTTGAGTCACCTGCAGTACGTCTCATAAGTTTCATTTCTGCCACAGTTAGTCTTTATTCATCTACACTGCGAATTGTCCAGCCCTCACAGCCAGTGTTTTATAAATTCTAGTTCGTGTGTGTTGCTGTACTGTGTTTTGCTTGAAAATATTACTTATAATTCCTGTTACTATGTTAAATTTTATAATTGTTTGACTAAAATCTTTTTCCTCTTCGTATCTAACTTGGTATCCGAGATAGTTAAATGTGTTAGTTTGTTCTAATATATTATTATTAATAACAATTTTCCTGCGAACTGGGAATTTTCCTAGATTTTTCTGTTGATATTTCCATGTTGTAGTTTATTGCAATTTGGTGAAAAGAGTGACTGAACGTTATAGGCAATCTTCAGAATTCGCTATAAACACAAAGTCATCTGCAAATAATAGGGTGTCTAAATTATATAATCTATTAATCAAGAAAGATGGAATCGGATATGAAGAAATAAGAAGGATGCTGAATATTCAGGCAATAGGTGAATGGGTGAAAAAATAAGAATTGAATAGAATCAACATATATCTCACATGACACCAGATATAACTGAACATATAGCAACCGATAACTTACCAGAGGATGGGAGAAGGACACATGGAAGACCTACAGAAGAGATGGAGGGACACTCAATTCCAGATGCAACAAGTTATGAACCTAAAACAAAGAGGAGAAGAAGAAGAAGAAGAATTTACAGTTTTCTTCGCTTAAAAAACACAAAATCATGTAAATTTCCAATGTTTTATTAAATGTCTTATAACAATATGCAATAGCAGTCAATAGCTCTACAGAGAGAGGACAGATTCTGGAGAAAGAGCAATCTCTGGAAGTTTCTGCAGAATAACCTACCCTCTTAATGGAGATTTGATGAATAATTTCTTCACACAAATGATTGGATATGGCAGATCCGAGTTCAGGAATCCTTTCAAAGGCCACAAAAATAATGGACTTTAATAAAAACAGAGGTATAACGAAATAACGAATATTTATTTTTTTGAAAAGACATACGAATTATTAACACTTGCACATCTTCAATATTTCCACTAAGTTACATAAATCAGATTATATTTGTTGCACAGAAATGTATGCAATATCTAAATAAAGCCAACATATAACGCGATGCCTGTATCGCGGAAAACGAAAGAGCAGCGTTCCTGCTCACACTAAATTTACTCCTTGTATGGAGTCCCAAAGAAATGTAACCTTGTTATAAAGCGTCAAGCAACGATTCTAGAAAGTTCTCGCTAAGTTAACATAATTATGTTGGCAGTTCCAGTTTTAAAAGAACGCCTTTAATGATGCGTATTATCCAATACAAAAAAATAATTTTTAATTAGAGCCTTCCATATGAAGAAGACAGAACATATAGTACAAAATTTCTCGAAATAAAAATAGGCAATAACTTGTAATATTAAACAAAGGAAGTATGACTCACAGACAGGTGTTCCACAGAAATTTTCTGGAACCTTCTATGCGTGTAAAGCGCATTATGTAAAACGTATTAAGCAACAAAGTGCAAAAATCATATAGACTTAAATTAAATTATTATATTAAAATGAAGTAGAAATAAAGAATCATCCAATAAGTTTATTCAATTTTGGGAATGTCATTCGGATTTAGCCTTTTGCAAGATGTATTAGACCTATATGTGCCAAGCAAAACACAAAATTCACAACGAAAGTCTAAAAAAAAAAAAGGCTCTAACGTCATAATGGGCATTTGTAGGTGCTATAAAACACTATCACGTAGATCCATCTATCCATGTTGAATTTAAATCCTTCCGATTCCGATTGAGGGTCTTTCCACTTTTTCAGCGGTTGCCCTTTTACCAGCCGACTGCTGGCCCTTCACATCCACATGTGTCAATCACAGAGGTAGATGATCAACAGCCAGTGTAGGGGTGACATGTGGTTAGCATGTCGAGTCCCCCAGCCGTTATAGCTGGTTCCTCAACCTGGAGCCGCTACTTATTGTAGCTACCCAATTGCCTCACGATGCTGGGTGGGCACCGGTCCCATACTGGCCGAAATACCATGAGAAAATTTCTTCCCCCGTGGAGACTCGAACCAGCGCAAGTCCCGTAGTTCTGCGCCAAGGCTTCCTACCTTAACCACTCGGCTACGGCGCGGGACATTTAAATCCTAATTCTCAAATATAAATGACCTCCTGAGTGGGCCATGCCCATTATGTCACATTTCGAGAACACACAATTTTATATTATGGTTTATTTATTTATTTACTTATTTATACAGTAAAGTAAAGTGATCCCACAACAGGCCCGGAGGCCCTTGGGGTAGTAAGAGGTTAAGGCTCCCACTTTTTCTAGACAATCGGCACTTTATGTCAGCCCTGCGTGACGGCCGCCTTTACCCCCAAAACAAGCGTCTGGTACTCATTTCCGTTAGAGGCTGAGTCGACCCGAGGGCCATAGTGCCGCCAGAGGGTTTGGGGCAGTTTAAAAATCCTGACCCCAACGGGACTTGAACCCTCGACCCTCCGGCTTGTAGCTCAGTGCCTTAACCACTACGCTACGGCGTGCCCCACTTATTTATATACGGAATTTTAATGATTACACATCTTTCTGTGCCTAAAGTTTTATTTTTCTTCTCCACTCGTCTTTCTCCATCCCATCTATGTCCTCCAGTCCCCTTGCTCTCATTCCAGTTCTTATTTCCTGCATCCACGAGTTTCGAGGTCTTCCTCTCCTACTTCTTCCAGGTGGACACCATTCCAATGTTTTCCTGGGTTATCTTTCTTCTTGCATTCGTCGTATGTGCCCATACCAATTTAATTGCTTATTCTGTATATAATCTACTATAAAATAACGAATATTATTTTTTCCTCTTATGACAGTATTTTCTCATTTTGTCTAATTTTGAACATCTTGCTGCTCTCCTCAAGAAATCCATTTCCATCGACATAAGTTTGTGTTCTACGTTTTTGTTCAATTTCCAAACTTCAGCTCCATATGTGACAGTACTTCTCACTATTGAATTATATATTTGTAAGTTATTTTTCCTGCTTATATGTCTGTTCCATAAGACTCCATTCATCATTGCTGACATTGCTCTATCGTTATTTATTCTCTTCTTAATATCACTTTCTTTTTTATCCTCTTTATCTAATTTTACTCCCAGATACTCAAATTCTTCACATCCTCTAATATACCCCTTTTCATCTTATAATATCAAATCTTCGGTTTCGGCTCCACATCCCATATAAAATGCCTTTTCTAAATTTATTTTCAAACCCCAGTTATCGTATTCGTCCAATAATTTTCTGAACATAAACTCCATGTCTTCATATTCTTGAGCAATTATTATCTGGTCATCCGCAAATAACAGTGTATATATATAATAAATATGAAAATCAAATAAAACTACGTTTTATTTTTAGTTAATTAATAGATATGGATTTTCATCAAGTAAACACCAACTCAATTGATTAGTGTATATATTGTATCTGTTGATCCATCTCTAATTGGTACTCCCATTCCTGAACATGTTTTGCTCCAGTTTGACAGTGCTTTATGTATAAATATCTTAAATAATGTTGGTGATATGCTACAACCTTGACGAAGGCCTTTTGTTACTTTAATTTCTTATGATATATGGTTTAAATAATCTATTATATATAGTAATTAAAAAAACAAATATTTTATTTGTTTTAAGAGACACTTGGTAATACTGGAAAAATACAATTGTAAACATAAATGTAGTCTTGAGCTATCAGTAGATGTGCTCACTTGTAAATTCACCAAAACGTGGACATGCTAAAAGTACAGTTATCCCACTACATGCCTCAGGAGGCCCTTAGGGTAGTAGGAGGTTAAGGCTCCCACTTTTTCTGAACAATCGGCACTTGATGTCAGCCGAGTTGTCAGTCCTGCGTGACGGCCGCCTTTACCCCCAGAACAAACGTCTGGTACTCATTTACGTTAGAGGCTGAGTTGACCCCAGGGTCATAGTGTCGCCAGAGGGTTTGGGTCAGTTTAAGAATCCTGATCCCACCGGAACTCGAACATTCGAACTTCCGGCTTGTAGCGCAGTACCTTAACCACTACGCTACGGCGTGCCTCGAAAAGTGGACGTGGTCCACTTTAATATTCAAAGGCCTAAATATAATGATACCATTAGGTAACATATGTAATAGTTCATAAAAAGTTCTTAAAACATGTCATATATTTATATATTGCCTTTATGACTCATTTAGTCTAGCCATAGCCTCTCCTTTGTTAAGAGTTTCTAGATCAAACTAATTTAGTTACGCTTATTTCCCTACAGATGTCATGATTGGACAGTGATCAGCATTCTAACTCATGTAGGCAACTAAGGTATTAATTGAATGATAAAGATAAGTAAATTCTGCACAGAGGTTTTTTTTCAAGTTTGAGGTTTTTTAGGAGCCTGAAAATCTTCAGCCGGGTGTGAATCCTCGACCCTAGGGACTAGGGCCAAACAACATAAACACTCTACAATCGCAGCAACAAAAAATCATATTAAACATATTAACATTTATTTGTATATCCGTCCATCCATAATATTTCTGCCCGAAGGCAGGTCCTTCACTGCAATCATAGCATTTTTTCATGCTATGCTTGCAGCTTTATTAGGGAATTGTAGGTGTGTAGCTTCCCGTTGCTTTCCACACCGGTGACAGATGATGATGATGATGATGATGATGATGATAATGATAAGGATGATTTTGATGATGATGGCCATATGATTTCGGGGACCGTTTGGGCCTTAAAAGTTTTCCTGACATTTGTCTTACAGGTGAGGAAAAACCCCGATAAAAACCTCACCCAGAAAAACTGCCCCGACCGGGGATCGAACCCGGGCCCGCTGCGTGACAAGGCAGCACGCTACCTCGAGACCACAGCGGTGGACTATTTGTATATGTATATGTTAAGTTTTAAGTTCAAGGTTGAAGAAATGTGGGACGTAGGCTGGAAAATGCTTGAAAAAACATTAATAACGGCGCGCGTTGTCATGTTTTTTCTATTTTATTCATAAACAGGGTGGTTCGTTGAGGTTAAAAAAAGTCATAGAACCATATGCCGCAATCATAGAACCGTATGCCCAAGTATTCAGTGTATTATTTTATCGGGGATTCCATGCCACCTTTATAAATTCAAATTTAAAAAATTGGAAAAACACACATATTATTACTGTAGTACGCCTATGTGGATAGTTACCTGAGACGAATATACATATTGATTTTTTCCAAAAACAAATGTGAGAAATTCCTTTATAATTATATAGTGAGAAGTTGAGGTCAATGTAACCTAAAATCACCATTTTTCTAATGTCAAATATGTATTAGTCATAGGTTTGACAGTGTAGCCAACTTATCACAAATATGCGCTAACAAACAAACGCTAAACTAATTTGGTGTCCAATAACTAACCCTAACTTACCTAAATTAACACTACTTAGATCGTTTTCTCACACGAATTTGCCCAAAACTAACACAAAATTACCCGTTTTCCTACCCTAACCTGCCTAATAATGTAGGTGGGATAGAACCCCTTATATGTGAGCAAATATGTTGACAATTGGCTCTAGCAGGAACGTGAGCTATCAGATTTGCCAACACGGCGCAAGCAGTCACTTCGTCTCCGATCGAAGATTCACAGGGGGCACGGTGATATAGAATAGCCCCTTTATCTATATATAGTCTCGAACGAATTGAATTCTCTTCTGACCTTTCACACCTGTTTCTAATTAACTTGTAATCAGTTGAATGCGTTATCAGACACCGGAGTTTATAATGTGAACACGTCATACAGTATGTTTTAAATTATATTCCTCTTATCTAATATATAGGTCAACCAGTTTGGTCTCGAGGTAGCGTGCTGCCTTGTCACGCAGCAGGCCCGGGTTCGACTCCCGTTCTAGTCAGGCTCCTGGGTGGGGTTCTTTCGGGGTTTTTCCTCACCTGTAAGACAAATGCCAGGAAGTGTAGGGCCCAACGGTCCCCAAAAATCATCCGGCCATCATACTTTTCCTTATTATTATCATAATCATCATCCTTCACCGGTGTGGAATGTAACGGAAAGCTACTACACCTATAATTCCCTAGTAAAGCTGCAAGGCACGGCATGAAAAATGCCATGATTGCAGTGAAAGACCTGCCCTGGGGCAGAATTACAATGGATGGATGGATATCTAATATTTTTAATTAAGTGACGCAATATATAGGTTTACATAAAGTTTAAAATATGTAATTATGATTAAACATGTAAATCAAATAATGACACATTTTGATTACTTATAATAAGTGACTTTGTAGTGAAGATATCCGCAAAGCTCTCAACACCTCAGCAATAACTGAAAACCATCCAAATATACCAAAATAAATGACATGAACACCTCCTTAGAATGCCAAACAATAGACTACATCTGAAGCTATTCGACTGCAGACCCACAGGACGAAGAGATCCAGGAAGATCCAAGAAGCGATGGAGGGATCAATTTCTATCCTGAAGCGGAACAGGTCATCGTAATTGATGATGAAGTTTGTAATGATTTTATACTGGAACTTATTATAATAATTGTTATAGGGAGGAGTAGGGCAATTTCTACATCAAAAATTAAAAAGATGACTGCAATTAAAAAGAATCGCAGGGAAAATGGTAGACGGGCAGAGGTTTTGGGGTCAAATCCACATTCAAATGGAGATGACTTTTCTCGGTCTTCAATTATTTTTTTTGATAAAATTGAGGCTAAACTTATTACGATCGTAGATAAAATAATGATGAATAAGGTTATGATTGTTATTATGAAAATTATTTATCTTGTAAATACAAACTTTTTGATTGGAAGTCAAATATACTTAATATATTAGATAAATAAATATATACAATATTATCTTATCTTCCCCATCAGTAAATTGAAATATAGAGGAATAATCATACAACATCTACAAAATGTCAATATCAAGCTGCTGCTTCAAATCCAAAATGGTGGTGTGATGAGAAGTGAAGAAAGAGATGTCGGAGTAGGCATGTTAATAGGAAAGTGGTACCAATAATTACATGGAGACCATGAAAGCCTGTAGCTATAAAAAATGTTGAGCCATAGACTGAGTCTGCAATTGTAAATGGAGCCTCAAGGTATTCAAAAGCTTGAAGAGCTGTAAAGTATAGGCCTAAAATAACTGTAAGGAAGAGACCTTGTAAAGATTGATTATAATTATTTTCTAGTAGACCATGATGAGCTCAGGTAACGGTAACTCCTGAAGATAATAAAATAGCTGTATTTAATAGGGGGATTTGAAGGGGATTAAAGGGTAGAATTCCCCCAGGAGGTCAAAGGGATCCAATGTCAATAGTAGGGGAGAGTCTGTTGTGGAAGAAGGCTCAAAAAAATGAAAGAAAGAAAAATACTTCTGAAATAATAAATAGAATTATTCCTCATCGTAAGCCTTTCGTTACAAACTTAGTATGAAGTCCTTGATAAGTCCTTCACGTACAATGTCCCGTCATCATTGAATTATTGTTAATAATATAATAGTTATGCCTATAAATATTAATTCTTGATTATAGAGGTGAAATCATTTAATAAGACCTGTCATTATAATAAGAGCTCCAATAGCTCCTGTTAAGGGTCATGGTCTTTTATCAACTAGATTCGTGTTTAAGCGAAGGGAAATTAATGTAAAGTGATCCCCACTACGGACCATGGAGTCCCTTGGGGTGGTAGCACATCGAGGTTCCCACTTTTTCTAGACAATCGGCACTTTATGTCAGCCGGGTTATTAATTCTCTATGACGGCCGCCTTTATCCCAGAACAAGCGTCCGGTACTGATTTTCGTTTTGGCTAAGTGTACCCCAGGACCATGGTGCCATCAGAAGATTTGCGTAAGTTTAAAAATCCTGACCACACTGGAACTTGAACCTTCTATATTACGGATTGTAGTGTACTGCCTTAACCTACTGAGCTACGCCGTGTCCCCCGCCGCAAGTAAAGGAAAAGAAGAAGTAATAAGATACAAATCTTAAATTTATTTATCCCTTATGATATCATCATCTTCAAGGTATGGGCTATTAGCCCGTTCCTCTCCCCGCTTCACAATATATTACAGGTTGCTCTTCCAACATTGTTTCGGCCTTCCTACATTTCTTAGGTCTTCAGGTCTTTGATAAAGCATCTGTTTGATAAAAGACTATTTGGTATTCTTTATACACCCTTAGAAAAAAATGAGTCTTCTCTTGAACGCACATTTCTTTTAAGTCCTACTCGGGACAGCGCTGGGTTCAAACTAGGAAACTAGTCATAATTGTGCAGTCCCTGAGCTACTGTGTTATGTGGCATGAACTGAAGACACTCCTACGTGTCCTATTAGGTCAGCGGTAAAGCATGCAGCCACTCTTTCTGTTAATAGATATCGCAGGTTCGCGTCTTAAAATGTGCAGTTTTTTCCGTGATATTTGTATTAAAATGCTTTATGAAATAATACATTTTATTTTGGCATTTGAATTAAATCAATGTAAATACCCTCTTCTAACAATTATATTTACCACATTCATGGTTTGTTCTAGGTAATATTTTCAATGCATTGCATTCAATAGAATGTGACGCGCAGACGTCTGCGCAAAAACAACAGCCTCTAACAAGTTTGTTTATAATGAATGATAACGAGTTTTACCATGGCTCAGCGCACACACAAGGACATAGGCACAAGGCAATCTCAATGCCCCTCAGACTGAGGGCGGTAAAAGATGCTGAGGGTTCATATACCCGATATTGATTTTGTTTTTGTTAAAGTTTACATTTTAGAAGATATTATTTTCTTTCCTCATTTATTTATTAGAAGAAGGTTTTAATTTATGTTTTTGTGTGGGCATTAAAGCCAGAAAACTCAAATATAAAATGAAATATGAAACTATATTACAGCAGAAATACTATTCTAACATTCAGTTTAAAAATAGTAGAACGGGAATCGAACCCGGTAGGTTACGTACGCAGATGATGTCTGTTAAACCTCTCGACCACGGAAAACACTAAGCGAAGCTCTGTTTTTCATGTTGTTTGAGTGTGCATTACGTTAACTAGCAAACAACCCAGTACAATTACTGGATACGTGTTGATGTGAATACGGCTTCTGCGAATATCAGGGGTTGCCGCAAGATATCAGGGGTTGCCGCACACTTGGAACCTTTAAGTCACGCTTATACAGTTACCTGTTGTCTAATAATTAATTTTTATCTATTTATTTAATTTTATACTATGTCATTAATCCTTTCCTCGTTTTTTTTATATATATTGTACATATTATATATTTAATTCGTTAAATTTAGAGTAAATCAAAATACATTATAAATATTAATTGTATTGTATTCATAACTTGTAATCGTTTATATATATATATATATATATATATATATATATATATATATATATATATATATTGTAATTTAGATTTAAGACTATTTTTTTTTTTGTATTTTTTTTAAACCTGGTTGAGTGGTAGACAAGGCCTTAAGGCCTTAACTCTGCCAGGTAAAATAAAGCTATTATTATTATTATTATTATTATTATTATTATTATTATTATTATTAAGTACCGCAATCGGTTGATAGAATCTGCGGATGACTTTTTTTTGTCTAAGGGTATAGATTTTCAAACCATTTACATTTATTTGTGTATACTCCGTATTCTCTCGTTTATATTATTTAGGTCCACTTGTAATTCATATCTGATAATTATCTTGACTTCTCTTTTGATCTCTCAAAGATACACCTGCAAAGTATCGCAAAAATCTCATTTCTATTGTCTCATTCATCATATCATGGGGTAACTGAAGTCCGATTTCTAAGCGCTTCAATTTTTTTAATTCTTGTGGCCGTACGACCAGTAAAGAATGCAGGCTTACATTGCCATACTTTTCCGTTGTTTCTACGTCAATCGAGTAACTTTTTATTTTTAATTGGTACTTGATGATATGGTGGGAAAATGTTACGTTAACCTACCATCGTTGATTTTCTAATAATTTCATGTTAATACTTTGATAATCGAGCATTTAGCAATATACCCGAACGTTTTCGTTGCTAAACCCTATTGATGAGGATTCACAGTCCTGTATTTTCTTGGCCGTTAAAAATATTATCTCATATGAAATATTTTATCGCATTTGTGTAATTTTATAGCGATCGACCCGATATCAACTATGCATCACTTTTTAAATTTAATATATGAAGGGTCCAGGGGAAAAACGATGAATGTCACAAAATCACAAAAACTGAGGTGTCATATTCTTAGTGTTTGTACTGTTCCCTAGTAACATTTAAAAGGCGAAAACTGTTTAAAGAAGCTGTGGGTTACGTTTTATAGGGCTTTGAAAATAATGTGTACAGGGAAATGATATAGCGTTTCAAAACTTAAAATTCATTTATCTCAGTTTGAGTTTAATGTGACATTCATCGTTTTTCCCCTGGACCCGTTCACTACTGGGTACCAGAACAAGTATATGTTCTGTTGTAATACCCAACCTCTCGGTAGGTGATTTATTATTTACAGCTATTAATGTACATTTAATGTTCATTAACCACGCAACTTTTATTGAGTAAGTTCAAACACTACACAAATTAAACACACAATAATTGGTTTCTCATTTATTTAAAACATACGAAATTAATTATCACACTTTATATTAGAAATTATCAATTATGAATATAATCACTTAGGTCGTCCCTTTTTGGCGCGGTTATAGCTAACAAATAATTTATTTAGCAAATATAATTTTCAGATGGATACTATAATTGGCAAGAAAAGGATTTCCTAGGAAAAAGGAAGATCTTCAAACAAGTGTGCAGGAATATTTGAACACTAATCCCCGACCAAATCCGTTCAAAAACAATCGACCAGATGAAGGTTGGATTAAGATGAGATGATAATCCATAATTTTTTAGGCCTAAATTTTTAATTAGTACTTAGTTTATGTAGGCTACTACACAGCTTATTATTATTTTCAGGCTCTTTTGAAGAGCCATTCTGTACTTACTACCAAAACAAGCGAAGCAATCACGGCAGCAAGTTCGTGTCTTAGTGAGAAAGACATAAGAAGTTGGTGTAAAGAAGTAGATCAGTATGTTACGGACAATGGTCTGGAAGAAGCAATATCTGATCCTACACGGTTTTTTAATGGGAATGAAACTAACTTTCAGATCTGTTCAGTTACAGGTAAGGTGCTTGCCTAAAAAGGGTCCAAGAATATTTATTCAGTAGTACGTGGGACATCGAAGGAGAACTTGACAGTTATGTTCACGTTTTTGGCAAATGGACTTGTTTGTTGTCCTATGATAATTTATCCATATCAAAGGATCCCAGAAAAAGTGGCACAATCTGTACCAAAAGGATGGGGAATTGATAAAAGTGATAATGGATGAATGACTGTAGAAGAGTTCTATGAGTACACCCTTCGACAAAAAAAAAAGAGTCATCTCTTGAACGCACATTTCTTCTTAGTCATACTCGGCACAGCGCTGGGTTCAAACTAGGAAACAAGTCATAATTGTGCAGTCCCTGAGCTACTGTGTTATGTGGCATAAACTAAAGACTCTCCTACGTGTCGTGATAGCTCAGCGGTAAAGCATGCGGTCACTGTTTCTGTTAGTGAAGATTGCGGGTTCGCGTCTTCAAGTACGCAATTTTTTTCTTGATATTTGTATTAAAACGTTATATGAATTAAATACATTTTATTTCGACATTTGAATTAATCTACACTTTTCAAGTTCATAATTGTTTTTTATACCGTTGAGGTTATAACAATGTTAAATTATATATTTTATAAGCTTTATATTAACTTGACCTGTATCTCTCTATGTAACGGACCTGTATCTATGTACCGGAATCTTTGAACACGATTTTCGCCCACTTAAAAACATTAGATCGACTTGAAACTTTGTATACTTGTAAAGGACCCATAACAATACAATAATTTCATTATTTATTTTACTTCCTGGCCAGAATCATCAGAAAATAATAATAAAAAACCGGTGTAATAGGTTATGGACTTCTCGACTTTTTAGTCAATCGTTTTAAGAGCTCAGCTAGTAGAGCGGTGGACTGTAGTGGTATATAATTTCAGTAATCCATAGGCCGCTGGTTCAAATCCAGGCCGGAGGATTTTTTTAGAAGAGTATTAAGCAATTAGATTTTCATGGGATTCCAGTTTATGACAATCAATTAAACTAAAAATTAAAAAATAAATAATAGTTTAAAAAAACTGAAACAACACGCTTTATTAGAAAACCATACTAAAAAACTAAAAATAAATCATATTTAAAAAAAACTAAAACACGCTTTATTAGAAAACCGAAATAAAAAATGAAAAATAATTTTAATTTCCAGCACATGTAGAATAAAACTAGAGTTATCTACAAAAAAAATATTTTTACCATCAACAGTGTGGGTGCTTTTTATGGTTTTTACGTTTTCTTCTTAGAGACTTTAATTTTACCAATATATGTTTATTATCAAATATATTAATTGATATAGGGCACCCCACGCTTTTGATGGTAAAAATATTTTTTTTGTAGATAACTCTAGTTTTATTGTAGATATGTTGGAGATGATTTTTTGCTGACAACTTTAATTTTATCCCAAGCGTGTTGGAAATTAAAACTATTTTTCATTTTTAGTTCGGTTTTCTAATAAAGCGTGTTGTTTTAGTTTTTTTAACTATTATTTATTTTTACCTTTTATACTACCGTCTTCCTCAACTATTTAAATTTTTCGTTGGTTTCACTTTAGGCCTTTCGATGCATCCTTCATCTTCTGGAGTTGTTGTAGTAGTATTGAATTAACTGTATGTCTAATATATGTTTTTGCTCATTAGGCATATTTTCGTTGAGAATGTTTGAATTTTTGGCCTTCTGAATAATTTCGATTTCTTCTAAAATGTTAATTTTGTGTCTGTTGTTTTCCCTGTGTATAATTCGCATTGTATTATCGATATTGTTGAAACTGTGGCCTCTTTCTGAAATCTGTTTAGCTAAATTTGATTTGATTGTTAAAGGAGAAGGCAAATCAAATTTCGCTGTTCACCTGATTTGAATCCAATCGAAAATGTGTGAGCTAATATGAAATAGAGATGAACGCTAATTGGCCTGCAGATGCATGAAAGACGAAAGATTGCTTATGGCACAAATTCAAGACGCCTGGGATGTTCTAGACGATTGTCCACGTGCCTGTAGAAATTTTATTGCATCAGTGGCCCGAAGATTGAGGGCGGTAATAGATGCTGAGGGTTTATACATCCGATATTAATTGTATTAAAGTTTTCATTTTAGAAGATACTATTTTCTTTCTTCATTTAATTACTAGAAGGTTTTCATTTATGTGTTTTGTGTGTGCATTAAAGCCATAAAACTCAAATATAAAATTAAATATGAAACAATATTACAGGCGAAATGATATCCTAACATTCAGTTAAAAACAAAGTAGAACGGGAATCGAACCCGTGAGGTTACGAACGCAGATGCTGTGTGTTAAACTTCCTCGACCTCGGAAACACACAAAGGCAAGCTCTCTATTTTATGTTACTTGAGTGTGCACTACGTTAACTAGCAAACAACACAGTACAATTACCGAAAACGTGTTAATGTGAATAAGGCTTCTGCGAGTGCTCACGAAAGTTCCCCGATCGGGTGATAGAATCAAGAGATGACTCATTGTTTTTGTCTAAGGGTGTACAAATGCAATGTCTTCCATCCATTTCTTCTAGAACAAATCGTTAAATTCCCGGTAATTTTGTGGACACAAAACACAGTTAACATATGAAACAACACAGTACAATTACCGAAAACGTGTTAATGTGAATAAGGCTTCTGCGAGTGCTCACGAAAGTTCCCCGATCGGGTGATAGAATCAAGAGATGACTCGTTGTTTTTGTCTAAGGGTGTACAAATGCAATGTCTTCCATCCATTTCTTCTAGAACAAATCGTTAAATTCCCGGTAATTTTGTGGACACAAAACACAGTTAACATATGAACTTAGCAAAATGTGTTCAGAATTAAAATTTGAGGTAATTGCACTTGTCCCGCGCCGTAGCCGAGCGGTTAAGGTAGGAAGCCTTGGCGCAGAGCTACGGGACTTGCGCTGGTTCGAGTCTCCATGGGGAAGGGAATTTTCTCATGGTATTTCGGCCAGTATGGGACCGGTGCCCACCCAGCATCGTGAGGCAATTGGATAGCTACAATAAGTAGCGGCTCCAGGTTGAGGAACCAGCGATAACGGCTGGGGGACTCGACATGCTAACCACATGTCACCCCTACACTGGCTGTTGATCATCTACCTCTGTGATTGACACATGTGGATGTGAAGGGCCAGCAGCCGGCTGGTAAAAGGGCAACCGCTGAAAAGTGGAAAGACCCTCAATCGGTAATTGCACTTTACTTAAACACCACGCGTATTCTTCAGCCAGCAGATGTTGCAGTTTTCCATCCCCTAAAGAAGGAATGGAAATCTGCTGTCAGGTATTGGCATGCACAACACCATGGAGACGTCATCACGAAAACTAATTTTGCTCATGTTCTTCAGGATGTTGTGACAAAAAGTGTGAAGATACAAACATCAGTAAATGGTTTTCGTGTATGTGGTTTGTATCCATTTGATGAAGATGCAGTAGATTATTCTAAATGTCTGGCATCGTCGACAAAATCAACGAAGGCAGAAGCAACAACAAGCAGGATTCAACCTCAAGAGGCATCTAATGAAATTCACAAAATTCTTGGCTATCCTACTTTTGTTGACGTGGTCGGGGAGGAGAGAATTGAAAAGTTTAAATCTATTAAAGAGGTAATTTCTTTAGAATCAAACACAGAAGAATTCTACGTATTGTACCGCTTGTGGGAAAAATTTCAGAATGAAGAGTCAGGCTCAGGACAAGTCAACGCTTCAGCTGAAAAGTCCAATGAAAATTCCTGCACTGCAAAATCTCGTGATCCAGAAGAAATTAGACCTAGTACTTCATTAGATAGTTGTGAAGTAAGAACTTCAATAAGGAAAATCAAAACGGATTATATGGGAGAGTTTCTTGTGTGGCCTGAGACACCTAAGAGAAAAGGAAAACGACAAACATAAAGACATCCTTTTACAATAACTTCAGACAGATATAAAGATATGTTCGAAAAAAGGAGAGAAGAAAAGCGTAAAATTGAGGAACAGAAGGAAGAACGAAAGAGAAAACGGGAGGAAAAGAAACAATAGAAAGTTCCTGCGAATAAGAAATCACAAATTGATCCCTCAAAGAATGCTGCACGGAATCCGGCAGATAAGGGAGATAAAAATTTGGAAAATAGGCCGATGACGAATATTAAGCGGGTATTATTTCCTAGTTGCTCTCTTTGTAAGAAGGTAATTACATTGAAAGAAAACACAACATTTTCTGAATGTCGCAAGTTATTTCACAAGAGGTGCATACCAAAGACTCATCAGATACATATTCCTGGAAATGACGAAGATGATTTTCTGTGCCATATTTGCTACAAGGAAGACAATTCAGATAGTTCATATGAATGCGAAGATTCTGATTCAGGAGATTCAGCAGTGGATAAACTGTATGCAGAAGTATTGATAAGTCAACTGTCGCAGGATTGTAAATAAGGGTATTAAAATTGTTCCCGTATGCTACTTATTCAAACAAATGATTATTCAATTTTAATTCCTATTTTACACAAATTATTGTTAATTTACATTAGCCTATATTATGGCAACGTTGTAGACATGTATTTGTAAAATTCCATTGTACTATGTGAATTTCCTTTTAAAATATTGTGCCCAATCACTATAATCACATTGGCCAATAACTATAAAATTGTGGCCAATCAATATACAAAAGTACAAGTTTTCATAAAAATATTATGCAATAAAATATATTACAAAACACAGTAGGACTTTATTGGAATACCTAGGGTAATCATCCTAAAAGATATTCCATTAATAATATTTGACTTTCAGAATATTATTATATGCGTTACAACTATAGAAAGAAAAATTATTTCTCAAGTGGCCAATAACTATAGTGTTTTAGTTTTGAAGATCTTCCGTTGGGCATGATCTTTATTTCTGACACTATGTACCACGTGCAACTTGTACGACGTGATCTGTGGAACATGTTTGTGTTGGTTCAATGTGTTTATATTCGTTTCTATGGTAACGCGAAAAGTAACAACCAATAGCACTTTTTTTCTTCCTTCAAATTTGTTCCGCTCAATATGAAGTAAGAGAAAATTACGATTCGAAATCATTTTCGCGGTAAACGCCCAGTTTGTTTGTTCGGTCATATATGGCGTGGAGAAACGCAATCACGCTTAGTTATTTTCAAACGGTCATATAATTCTTCGTAAGGTATACATTTTACCTATGTTGGTGAAACAGGCCCTAGACACTTGAATTCCTATGAATATAATTTATTATTGCATTTAGGAAATTCGATTGTATCCTTACAGTAAAGTCGACAGTCAGGTGTTAAGTAATAAAAAATAGGTATATTATTTACACATGGTTTGTTGAAAAAAAAGTATAAATTACATTTTTCTTATTCCACTAATGTATGTATGTAAATAAATTTTATACGTAATATTAAAGCTTTGTCACTCGTGAATGGTACGCGTAAGAGATCGTGCACTATATCTACAATATTTGGACATTTGATTTTTGTATTTTGGTACACTTGAGCTAAGATTCACGATTTAAAGCTTAAGACTTACGACTCACGATTTAGAGATGAATAGGTAAGATTCACGATTTAGAAATTAAATTCAGTAAAGATTCATGATTTCAAGGTGAAGAATTAAGATTCACGATTTAGAAATTAAATTGAGGTAAGATTCACGATTTAAAGGTTAAGACTTAAGATTCACGATTTAGAGATGAAGACTTAAGATTCACGATTTAGAGATGAAGAGGTATGATTCACGATTTAGAGATGAAGAGGTATGATTCACGATTTAGACATGAAGAGGCATGAAGAGGTATGATTCACGATTTAGAGATGAAGAGGCATGACACGATTTAGAGATGAAGAGGCATGACACGATTTAGAGATGAAGAGGTATGATTCACGATTTAGACACGATTTAGAGATGAAGAGGTATGATTCACGATTTAGAGATGAAGAGGTATGATTCACGATTTAGAGATGAAGAGGCATGAAGAGGTATGATTCACGATTTAGAGATGAAGAGGTATGATTCACGATTTAGAGATGAAGAGGCATGATTCACGATTTAGAAATTAAATTCAGGAAGATTCACGATTTAAAAAATCGAAACGGTACAGAGAAGGAAGCGACCACATATTTTTCTTTTTGAAACTTAGTTTATTCTTCGTGGGTTAATATTACGTGGTTTATATAAACACGACTTGTTAGGACATAAGTAGCCTAATAGAAAACAGTTAAGTATCGTTATCTGCTCGGTTTGTCAGCCAGTTTTCTTTAGTAGCTATTGACGAGCTTTAGTGTTATCAATAAAAAAATTGAAGTTAGTTCTGACGTCTTTAACTGCAACGCACTACAATCAAGGACCAATGCTCCCATTTAAACCATAAGAGCCGGTTTCACCAACATAGGTAACTATGTTACCGCAGAAATAAACGGTGCGTTTTCCTGTTTCAGTACAATTTGCTTTTCACCAAGATCAGTAACTTGTCACCGGGAATTATTTCGTTGGTAAACCGTAACCGTACAGATTTGGTCGGCAGAATCGGAGGGTGACTGCTATATGAAAATGGCGTGAGAAATACTGGACATTTTTAACATTTGAACGTGAGTATGGTTTTATTAATTATTTTGAAGGCCAATAAAATTGAAAATACTCTAGTTGGGTAAAAGGACTTCGTGGTTAGTTTGAAAATCATTGAAAATTACGACTACAGTGATATCGCAAACTCTCGAAGATATAAGGCCTATCTACCTGATAGGCTTCTGTACATTTGGATCAACGGTGACGTTAATTAATTTCATTATTGAAACTGACTTTATTGATGTATAATACTAGTATATTACGCAATGAATTACTAATTTTATTCACTCATGCTTATATAATTACAGACAAGTTAGTATCGGTAGAAAATAATGTGAGGTTACGTTTATTAATTATTTTTAAACGCTATATTTAATTACTAATTACAGACATATATTTTAGAAAGTATTTGGGTTTTATTTTATATTATTAATATTTTGAGTCCTTTAATACAGTAGGCCTACCTTTGTTAAAATTGTTAGAAAGTAATTTGGATCTAGTGTAAATACTATAACATTATATAAAGCAAGTAAGGCCTAAATACAAGTAAGATTAATTCGTTACTGAAAATTATTTTATTCATGTATAATAGCAGTACTTCATACAATGACTTACTAATTTATTCTCTAATGAATATATATGTTAAAAACCAAGTTAGTATCATTAAAAAATAATGTGAGGTTATGTTTATTATTTATGGAATATTTTTGAACTATATATTTAATTAGCAATTACAGAAATACATTTTAAAAATATTTGATTTTATTTGACATCCTGAATATTATGGTATATTATATAAAGTAGGCCTATTTTTGTTAAAATTGTTAGCAAGTACCGTAATTAAAATCTAGTATGTATAGCCCTGTTATTTAAACAAGTAGAGAGATCCTAAGCTTAAATACAAGTATTTCTAGAGATAATTTCCAAATATGTGTCAATCTTAAATGCCATGTAGGTAATCAGTAATATATCTGACATCCAAGAAAATGTACCTGCTATTTAACGTTAGAAAAGTGTGGATTTTACTGAAATTGTATAACCGCCTACCATATATTATCATTAATTTTAAGATCAAGAATTATTCTGAAAATATGTTCCAGAATAGAACAGTCATTATACGTAATGTAACAGTCTCTCTACATTTGATTTTATTATTCTAATTCTGTAATATTAGGTTTCTGTAAATAATTGTGATTTGACGAGTCTTAATATTGTAGACTACACACATGCAGCACAAAAAATAATTCATGAAGTAATTACAGAACAATGATAACATTTGATATAATATTAGTATATGCATATCTATGGAACATTTAAGTTGTAAGAAATGAAAGTTAATAAGCTTTCAGTAATCCTTATGTATGATACACCACTGGTATAGTACGTTTAATGTGAAATCTATGATTTCAATTATTGATAAAATAACTTATGCTAGTTATGAATAATTCACTTGTACTGCTATGTTGCGTGTATTATGTGAGTTGTTGTTTTGTACAATACAATAAGGTTGTATTACATATTGCTTTTTTTCTTTCAGATATCAAGCTATTTCTCCAATAAATCAGCTGCTCCTGGTTCGGACAACGATCAGACGAATGTTATTGATCATTCAGGAGTCAGGAGATCATGAGTCCTAAGATTGTCCACCGAGTCGGGTGTGCCATTGCAAGTTCTCGACTTCAAGCTACATCCCTAAAGACTGGAAGTTCAATGGTTTACAAAACAATGAGTAATTAAGATCCGGTGATGGTGTTGCAGAATATTTCAAGGAACTTGAAATACTACTTTTATTTAAATTTGAAAGCTATTTGTAAATAAAATATGGAATTTTGTGACATTATTGCTAGGTGACCTGGAAGCAGCCATGACACTAATATATTTAATATCTTAGTAATTTTGAAGAATAATTTTTATGGCAAATTATAAGATTTACAACTATTAACAGTCTAACAGTTATAAATATTTATACACTTAAGTCTTAAACTTACAAAAGTTTAATAAATAACTCACCCTAGCTTATATTTCACATTTTGTAAAGCGTAACATTGTTAGTTAGGTCATATAACTTTGTTATAATTTCTCTGTAAATTATCCTTTTCATAATTGGAGATTTCAAGATGATACATATGTTGATACAGATGTCCATGATAATGAATTTCTCTCTTCTTTGTACACACATGCAGACAACATGTACAATGCATTTAAATCAGAATGTTTAAGGTTACTGAGAAGCTCTTCAGTTCTAGGAAGTAGTGTAGGAGTTAATTTAAAACTGATCAATGAATTTCACTTCATGAGGCTATTGTTCATTTACACAATTTTAGATATGCAGGTGAGCAAGTACTACAGAATGATCTTAGTATCAATTTATTTGCATGATTTGAGAAAGAAAAATATAATTTTAGCCGAGACAACAATTTCGTAAAGTGAAAGATTGTCAAATCCTACTGTAGAGTAAATTGTAAATTATATTTTTTTCTATAATATTTTGATCAGTGATGATACAGTATTAATTTTAAAATACTTTATGTTTTTATGTGATTTATTGTTTTACATGTAGCTTCTTAATTGGCTTGGAGTTCATACCGTGCAACTAATATAAACTATTCAAAGTAATGGTCTAAATATACAGTACAATTTTTAATATTTTACTAAAACTGATTGCCTGTCTCAATATAGGTAATTAGTGAACATTTGAGAGATGCTGTAAAATGTTAAGCATTTGAAATTATAAACCGAGCAAATTATAAACATGACGCAGTTTGATATAACTGATAGAAACAATACGATATTTGAAACAGTAAATAATGGAGATTATGTACATGCATTATTGTATAATTTTGAAAATTATTAAATAAAATATAATTTCAAAATAACTACTAGATTTTTCAAGTCATTTTCATACATTTATTTAATGTTTTATTTTAGAAAATGATATTTTGAGGTTCTTTTATATAAATTATTTGGTGTCTGTTCATCTTATCAAATATCTATTCAAATAGCTTGAGCAGTGAATTTCATATGGACTAAATTACGGAGCAAACGTAAGGCTAGACACTGAAATATTTGATGGTGTGAAAACAAGGTAACTCTATAGTGAACAGGGGAAAAGGGAGGCAAGTCATTTTATTCTAACTGTTGCAGTGCAGGTGTAGAGTAATAGAACTGGATTCATTCAATATTGTGTCTGATTTGAGCGGAGAATATCATGCACACTATTTTTTCATTGTAGTACTTCATATGTTGTTACACTAGTACTATTTTGCGAGAATAGAGAAAACTGGAATCACATACTTCCAAAGTGAATGAGAGTGATCAAGAACTATGTATCTTATGATAACAGTAAGAAGAAGAAACATTTTTGGTAGGATGAAAGATATTAACAAAAAATTGAGAGATCAGACCCATGAAACCGGTAACTATTGTAATTGGAGGTTAAAATGTTTCAAACGCACTGACGTATATCAGCGAAATAAATTAATGAACAAATACATAAGTTTACAGTTTTAGAGGCACAAAATTTATATATATACATATATGTTTGGTCTAATTGCATCCCACAATATTAAACGGAGGAGTGCAAAAAAGAAATGAAAATGATGCGCTCCTTCAATATAAAGTTTCAAATACAAGGTAACAATTTCACTTGAAACTTGTGCAAATAAAATAAAGGCGCATGTCAAACAATTTTCAGGTTTATAAATTCCATTTCAAAAAAGAGAATTGAAAATATCTAAAAGTGTATAAATACTACTGCAGAGAGAGGCAAGGGTACGTGAGGCAAACACTCCAACATGCACAACAAATTATCCAAAGCTGGTTGTGGAACACACATCATTTAAAGGTCCTGAAAGCCATTACAGCATAAAGAAAACAGATGTTTCATTTACCTGGGTAGTTGTGCATTTTATGAATGTATAACATGTATAAAGACAACTATTCAGAAAACTTTACATCTGAGGAACTGTATTAAACCATTTTCATAACAGTTCAACATTTCCTTTGGATACACCACAAACGATTCGTGTAGTACCTGTGATGAATTTACTACTAACAAGAAGACGCTCCTGTTCGGTTAAGTACCACTGAAAAAGAAGGCAAGAGGCTAGAGATACAGAAGAAGGTAATTTATCTTGAAACAGAAAATAAGGTTCACATAGCAAGAACTGAGATTATTTATAATGGCCACAGGGAAGCATGCAAGAGAAGTACTAAATTAGTTTCCATGGTTTTTTCAAAAAATTCTTCCCTGCCCAAACATTGTAAATTTAGCGACTTTTCTTTCAACATTCTGAAGTAGTGTGATAACAGGCCATTTTCAATATTTAATCTGAAACTCATGGTTGGAAAGGAGCCAATAAGGTAACTCCATTTGTAAATCAGTATATTACAAAACATCCAAAAACCTATCACTTCAATATATTCTGTGAATCTGCAGATGGGAAAATAATAATTTACATGCTGTTCACATATTAAACTACATTTTTCATAAGAACACGTTTGCAGTCAGTTCTTGTCACATTGCCAATAAGTGGACTTACATACCTAGAATGTGACAAGGGTATGGGTCTGATAAAGTCAAACAATTTTAGTGAAATCCCTTAAGACTGGGTTGAGTATTCCAAAGTGCAACAATGAAAATAACGAATATATGTAAGACAAAAAGAAAACTCTCACTGTTCTTATAAATTGTTAAATGGTCCAGGAACAACCAAATCTATTGAGCATCCCTAGATCTACTACCAGTTTTACGAATCAACCTAATATCTTTCATCACAAGTTCATCCGCAGACAGTATTTCTTTACATTATGTTTACACCAGAATGACCATGAAGCACAATGGTTTGTAATCTAGCAATTCTATGTATTGAGAGGGAGAAATGTTGGACTTTTTTGAAGTATTTATCAACAGATTTATTGCTAGATGGCTCCAAATAGCCTTACATACATAACATGGCTTGCATTTTTATCATATTATTAAATAATTCATCCAAGAATGAGAGTTGACAGCAGCAACGTTGTCAGGAGATGGCTTAGATTCTTTCTAAACACTTTAATACCTGGTTCCAACCAAAATAATATTCTTTGTATACACTAAAATGGCTTGTTCCATGAAAACTTTAACATAACCCGAATATACCACAGAATTCAGCAAAAAGAATGATGAAGATGATAATGACCATAATAACAATAATAATATTATTATTACTAATATTATTATTATTATTATTATTATTATTATTATTATTATTATTATTATTATTATAACACTATCATATGATATGAATCTAAAACTGTGTTTTTAAATCAATTATTTAGTTAATTAAAAAAAACAGTAGGCCAAATGAAGAAAAATATTTTTCGCCGTTCCGCATGTTTTGTAGGGTAATGTCTTATTTTCTATAGTTTCAACGTTCCTATATTAATTCTATTATAGTTTTGAAAATCTTCCGTTTGGCATGTTCTTTATTTCTGACGTGCACCTTGTACGACGTGAACTGTGGAACTTGTTCCTGTTGGTTCAATGTGTTTATTTTCGTTTCTATGGTAACGCGATAAGTAAGAGCCAATAGCATTTCCTTTTCTTCCATCAAATTTGTTCCGCTTCAATAAGAGATATGTACGATTCAAAATCATTTTCGCGGTAAACGACCATTTTGTTTACGTCGGTCATATATGGCGTGGTGAAACGCAATTACGTCTAGTTATTTTCAAAAGGTTACATAATCCTTCATAGGGTACACATTTTACCTATTTTGGCAAAGCAGACCCTAGACACTTGAATTTCTATGATTAATATATAATTATTATTGCATTTTGGAAATTCAATTGTATTCTCGCATTAAAGTCGATAGCCAGGTGTTAAGTAATAAATCAAACTAGCTCTATTATTTACACATAGTTTGTTGGGAAAAAATAGTATAAATTACATTTTTCTTATCCTACTAATGTATGTATGTAAACATATTTTCTATGTAATATTAAAATTTTGTCACTCGCGAATGGTACGCGTAAGGGCTCGTGCGCTATATATACAAGATTTGGACATTTGCTTTTTGTACTTCGGTACACTTGAGGTAAGATTCACGATTTAGACATTAAATTGTGGTAAGATTCATGATTCAAAGGTTAAAACTTAAGACTCACGATTCATAAACCAAGAGGTGAGATTCTCGATTCATAAACGAAGAAGTAAGATTCACGATTCATAAACGAAGAGGTAAGATTCACTATTCAGAGAAGAAGAGGATATTTAAAATAGGAAGCGACCACATATTTTCTTTTTTAAACTTAGTTTATTCTCTATTCTTGGGTTAATATTACGTGATTTATATTAACACGACCTGTTAGGATATAGTAATTTATATATAAATAGGCTAAATGTTAACAGTAAAATATCGTTATCTGCTCTGTTTGTCAGACAGTTTTTCTTTAGTAACTATTGACGAGTTTTAGAGTTATCAATAAAAGCATTAAAGTTAGTTCGCGCCGTTTTTAATTGCAAGGCACTACAAACCCGGACCAAAGCTCCCATTTAAACCATAAGAGACGGTTTCACCAACATACGTAACTATGTTACCGCAGAAATAAACGGTGCGTTTTCCTGTTTTAGTACAATTTGCTTTTCACCAAGATCAGTAACTTGTCACCGGGAATTATTATCGTTGGTAAACAGTAACCGTACACATTTGGTCGGCAGAATCGGAGGGTGACTGCTATATGAATATGGCGTGTGAAATACTGGACATTTTAAACATTTGAACGTAATTATGGTTTTAATAATTATTTTGAAGGCCAATTAATTTCAACATACTCTAGTTGGGTAGAAGAACTTCGTGGTTAGTTTTGAAATAATTGAAAATTACAACAGTGATATTGGAAACTCTCGAAGATATAAGGCCTATCTACCTGATAGGCTATTGTATATTTGGATCAACGGTGACGTAAATTAAATTCATTATTGAAACTGACTTTATTGATGTATAATACTAGTACATTACGCAATTAAATACTAATTTTATTCACTCATGCTTATATATTTACAAACCTAGTTACTATCGGTAGAAAATAATGTGTGGTTAGGTTTATTATTTATTGACTATTTTTTAACGTTATATTTAATTACAAATTACAGACATATATTCTAGAAAGTATTTGGGTTTTATTTGATATTATTAATATATTGAGTCCTTCAATACAGTAGGCCTAAGTTTGTTAAAATTTATACCAAGTAATTAGGATCTATCCCATTATATAAACCAAGAAAGGCCTAAATACAAGTAAGTATAATTATTCGTTGCTGAAAATTACTTTATTCATGTATAATACCAGTACTTTACACAATGACGTACTAATTTTTTCTCTCATGAATACATATTTAAAACCAAGTTAGTAACATTACAAAATAATGTGAGGTTATGTTTATTAGTCATGGACTATTTTTGAACTATACATTTAATTAGCAATTACAGAAATACATTTTATTTGAAATCCTTAGTATTATGGGATATTAAATACAGTAGGCCTATTTTTGTTAAAGATGTTAGCAAGTACCGTAATTAAAATCTAGTATGTATAGCCCTGTTATTTAAACAAGTAAGGAGATCCTAAGCCTAAATACAAGTATTTCTAGAGATAATTTCCAAATATGTGTCAAACTTAAAAGTACATGTAGTTAATCAGTAGTATATCTGACATCCAAAAACAATTTCCTAATATTTAACTTTAGAAAAGTGTGGATTATACTAAAATTGTATAACAGCCTACCATATATTATCATCAATTGTAAGATCAAGAATTATTCTGAATAATGTTCCAGAACAGAATGGTCATTATATGTAATATAACAGTTCCTCTACATTTTATTTTAGTATTCTAATTCTGTAATATTACTTTTCTTTAAATAATTGTGTTTTGACGAGTCTTAATAATGTAGACTACAAACATGCAGCATTAAAAATCATTCATGAAGTAATTACAGACCAATGATATCATTTGATATAGTATCAGCATATGCAAATCTATGAAACATTTAAGTTGTAAGAAATGCAAGTTACTGAGCTTACAGTAATCCTTATGCAGACACACCAATGGTATAGAATGTTGATTGTGAAATCTATAATTTTAATTATTGTTAAAAAACTTAAGCTAGTTAAGAATAATTCACTTGTACTGCTACGTTGCGTGTATTATGTGAGTTGTTGATTTGTACAATACAATAAGATTGTATTACATATTGCTTTTTTTTTCTTTCAAATATCAAGCAATTTCTCCAATAAATCAGCTGCTCCTGGCTTTGGACAATGATAAGATGTGTGTTGTTGATCATTCTGGGGTCAGGAGATCTTGAGTTCTAAGATTGTCCACCGAGTCGGTAGTGCCATTGCAAATTCTCCACTTCAAGCTACATCCCTAAAGGCTGGAAGTTCAATGGTTTACACAAACAAAGAATAATAAAGATCCAATAATAATGTTGCAGAATAGTTCAAGGAACTTGAAATACTACTTTTCTCTAAATTTGAAAGGTATTTGTAAATAAAATATGAAATTTTGTGACATTGGTGTTGGATGACCTGGAAGCATCCATGACACTAATATATTTAATAAGTCAGTAATTATGAAGAATAATTTTTATGGCAAATTATAAAATTTGCAAATATTAATAGTCTACGTGTTATACATATTCATACTCTTAAGTCATAACCTTACTAAAGCTTAATAAATAACTCACCCTAGCTTATATTTCACATTTTGTAATTTAGTTAGGTCATATAACATTGTTATAATTTCTTTATACACTATCCTTTTCATAATTGGAGATTTCAAGATGATACATATGCTGATACAGGTGTCCATGTTAATGAATTTCTCTCTTCTTTGTACACACATGCAGACAACATGTACAATGCATCTTAAATCAGAATGTTGAAGGTTACTGAGAAGCTCTTCAGTTCTAGGAAGTAGTGTAGGAGTTAATTTAAAACTGATCAATGAATTTCATATCATGGGGCTATTGATGATTTACACAATTTTAAGATATGCAGATGAGCAAGTACTACAGAATGTTATTAGTATCAATTTAGATGCATTATTTGAGAAAGAAAAATATAATTTAACCGAGACAAAATCGTAAAGTGAAGGATTGTCAAATCCTACTGTAGAGTAAATTGTACATTGTATTTTTTCTATAATGTTTTGATCAGTGATGATACAGTATTAATTTTAAAATACTTTATGTTTTTATGTGATTTATTGTTTTACACATAGTTTCTTAATTGGCTTGGTGTTCATAACTTACAACTAACTTAAACTATTCAGAGTTATGGTCTAAATATACAGTACAATTTTTAATATTTTACTACAACTGATTGTCTGTCTCAATATAGATAATTAGTGAACATTTGAGAGATGCTGTTAAATGTCAAGCAGTTTGAAATTATAAACCGAGTAAATTATGAACATGATGCAGTTTGATATAACTGATAGAAACAATACGATATTTGAAGCAGTAAATATTAGAGTTTATGTACGAGCATTATTGTATAATTTTTAAAATTACTAAATAAAATATAATTTCAAAATAACTACTTCTCTGTGTTACCCACTAGAGTTTTCAAGTCATTTTCATACATTTATTTAATGTTTTATTTTAGAAAATAATATTTTGAGGTTCTTTTAAATAAATTATTTGTTGTCTATTCATCTTATCAGTTGATTTGTTCTTCAACTTGTTTCGATTATAATATATCAATGATTATGATATGATCGAAACATGTTCAAGAACAAATCAACATTAATATTGAGGTAAGATGAAGACTCCAAATAATTTAATTAATATTCCTGTATGTAAAGTTGGAGGCTACCTTTCCTTTAGGAAATGCAGTGATTGTATTGAACACCACAAGAAAATATTCTGTAAATGTGAAAAAAAAGGCAGTTAACGGCACATTCAAATAGCTTAAGCAGTGAATTTCATATGGGCTAAATTACGGAGCAAAAGTAAGGCTAGACACTGAAATATTTGATGGTGTAAAAAAGAGGTAACTCTATAGTGAACAGGGGAAAAGGGAGGCAAGTCATTTTATTCTAACTGTTGTAGTGCAGAACTGGATTCATTCAATATTGTGTCTGATTTGAGAGGAGAATTACATGCACACTATTTTTTTATTGAAGTAATTCATATGTTGTTACACTAGTACTATTTTGCGAGAATAGTGAAAACTGGAATCACATACTTCCAAAGTGAACGAGTGTGATCAAGAACTATGTATCTTATGAAAACAGTAAGAAGAATAAACATTTTTGGTAGGATGAAAGATATTAACAAAAAATTGAGAGATCAGACGCATGAAACCGGTGACTACTGTAATTGTAGGTTAAAATATTTCAAACGCACTGACGTATATCAGCGAAATAAATTAATGAACAAATTCATATGTTTACAGTTTTAGAGGCACAAAATTTATACATATACATATATGTTTGGTCTAATTGCATCCCACAATATTAAACGGAGGAGTGCAAAAAAGAAATGAAGATGATGCGCTCCTTCATTATGAAGTTTCAAATACAAGGTAAGAATTTCACTTGAAACTTGTGCAAATAAAATAAAGGCTTATGTCAAACAATTTGCAGGTTTATAAATGCCATTTCAAAAAAGAGAATTGAAAATATCTAAAAGTCTATAAATACTACTGCAGAGAGAGGCAAGGGTACGTGAGGCAAACACACCAACATGCACAACAAATTATCCAAAGCTGGCTGTGGAACACACATCATTAAGGGTCCTGAAAGCCATTACAGAATAAAGAAAACAGATGTTTCATTTACCTGGATAATTGTGCATTTTAAGAATGTATAACATGTATAAAAACAACTATTCAGAAAACTTTACATCTGAGGAACTGTATTAAACCATTTTCATAACAGTTCAACATTTCCTTTGGATACACCGCAATCGATTCGTATAGTATCTGTGATGAATTTACTGCTAACAAGAAGTCGCTCCTGTTCGGTTAAGTACCACTGCAAATGAAGACAAGTGGCTAGAGATAGAGAAGAAGGTCATTTATCTTGAAACAGAAAATGAGGCTTACATAGCAAGAACTCAGATTATTTATAATGGCCACAGGGAAGCATGCAAGAGAAGTACTAAATTAATTTCCATGGTTCTTCAAAAAATTCTCCCTGTCCAAACATTGTATATTTAGCTACTTTCTTTCAATATTCTGAAGTATTGTGAAAAACAAGGCCATTTTCAATATTTAATCTGAAACTCATGGTAGGACAGGAGCCAATAAGGTAACTCCATTTGTTAATAAGTATATTACAAACATCCAATAACCAATCACTTCAATATATTCTGTCTCTCTGCAGATGGGAAAATAATAATTTACACGCTCTTCACATATTAAACTACATTTTCCATAAGAACACACGTTTGCAGTCAGTTCTTGTCACATTGCCAATACGCGGACTTACATACCTAGAATGTGACAAGGGTATGGGTCTGATAAAGTCAAACAATTTTAGTGAAATCCCTTAAGACTGGGTTGAGTATTCCAAAGTGCAACAATGAAAATAATGAATATATGTAAGGCAAAAAGAAAACTCTCACTGTTCTTATAAATTGTTAAATGATCCAGGAACAACCAAATCTATTGAGCATCCCTAGATCTACTACAAGTTTTACGGATCAACCTAATCTCTTTCATCACAAGTTCATCCGCAGACAGTATTTCTTTACATTATGATTACACCAGAATGACCATTAAGCACAATGGTTTGTAATCTAGCAATTCTATGTATTGAGAGGGAGAAATGTTGGACTTTTTAGAAGGATTTATCAACAGATTTATTGCTAGATGGCTCCAAATAGCCTTACATACATAACATGGCTTGCATTTTTATCATATTATTAAATAATTCATCCAAGAATGAGGGTTGACTGCAGCAACGTTGTCAGGAGATGGCTTAGATTCTTTCTAAACACTTTAATACCTGGTTCCAACCAAAATAATATTCTTTGTATACACTAAAATGGCTTGTTCCATGAAAACTTTAACATAACCCGAATATACCACAGAATTCAGCAAAAAGAATGATGAAGATGATAATGATCATAATAACAATAATAATATTATTATTACTATTATTATTATTATTATTATTATAACACTATCATATGATATGAATTTAAAACTGTGTTTTTAAATCAATTATTTAGTTAATTAAAAACAGTAGGCCAAATGAAGAAAAATATTTTTCGCCGTTCCGCATGTTTTGTAGGGTAATGTCTTATTTTCTATAGTTTCAACGTTCCTATATTAATTCTATTGTAGTTTTGAAAATCTTCCGTTTGGCATGTTCTTTATTTCTGACACTATCTACCACGTGCACCTTGTACGACGTGAACTGTGGAACTTGTTCCTGTTGGTTCAATGTGTTTATTTTCGTTTCTCTGGTAACGCGATAAGTAACAGCCAATAGCATTTCCTTTTCTTCCATCAAATTTGTTCCGCTTCAATAAGAGATATGTACGATTCAAAATCATTTTCGCGGTAAACGACCAATTTATTTACGTCGGTAATATATGGCGCGGTGAAACCCAATCACGCCTAGTCATTTTCAAAAGGTTACATAACCCTTCATAGGGTACACATTTTACCTATTTTGGTAAAACAGACCCTAGACACTTGAATTTCTATGATTAATATATAATTATTATTGCATTTTGGAAATTTAATTGTATTCTCGCAGTAAAGTCGATAGTCAGGTGTTAAATAATAAATCAAACTAGCTCTATTACATACACATAGTTTGTTGGGAAAAAATAGTATGAATTACATTTTTCTTATCCCACTAATGTACGTATGTAAACAAATTTTCTATGTAATATTAAAATTGTGTCACTCGCGAATGGTACGCGTAAGGGCTCGTGCGCTATATATACAAGATTTGGACATTTGCTTTTTGTACTTCGGTACACTTGAGGTAAGATTCACGATTTAGACATTAAATTGTGGTAAGATTCATGATTCAAAGTTAAGACTTAAGATTCACGATTCATAAACAAAGAGGTAAGATTATCGATTCATAAACGAAGAAGTAAGATTCACGATTCATAAACGAAGAGGTAAGATTCACTATTCAGAGAAGAAGAGGATATTTAAAATATGAAGCGACCACATATTTTTCTTTTTTAAACTTAGTTTATTCTCTATTCTTGGGTTAATATTACGTGGTTTATATTAACACGACCTGTTAGGATATGGTAATTTATATATAAATAGGCTAAAAGTTAACAGTAAAATATCGTTATCTGCTCTGTTTTTCAGATAGTTTTCTTTAGTAACTATTGACGAGTTTTAGAGTTATCAATAAAAGCATTAAAGTTAGTTCGCGCCGTTTTTAATTGCAAGGCACTACAAACCCGGACCAAAGCTCCCATTTAAACCATAAGAGACGGTTTCACCAACATACGTAACTATGTTACCGCAGAAATAAACGGTGCGTTTTCCTGTTTTAGTACAATATGTTTCTCACCAAGATCAGTAACTTGTCACCGGGAATTATTATTTCGTTGGTAAACAGTAACCGTACACATTTGGTCGGCAGAATCGGAGGGTGACTGCTATATGAATATGGCGTGTGAAATACTGGACATTTTAAACATTTGAACGTAATTATGGTTTTAATAATTATTTTGAAGGCCAATTAAATTCAACATACTCTAGTTGGGTAGAAGAACTTCGCGGTTAGTTTTGAAATAATTGAAAATTACAACAGTGATATTGGAAACTCTCGAAGATATAAGGCCTATCTACCTGATAGGCTATTGTATATTTGGATCAACGGTGACGTAAATTAAATTCATTATTGAAACTGACTTTATTGATGTATAATACTAGTACATTACGCAATTAATTACTAATTTTATTCACTCATGCTTATATATTTACAAACCTAGTTACTATCGGTAGAAAATAATGTGTGGTTACGTCTATTATTTATTGACTATTTTTGAACGTTATATTTAATTACAAATTACAGACATATATTCTAGAAAGTATTTGGGTTTTATTTGATATTATTAATATATTGAGTCCTTCAATACAGTAGGCCTAAGTTTGTTAAAATTTATACCAAGTAATTAGGATCTAACCCATTATATAAACCAAGAAAGGCCTAAATACAAGTAAGTATAATTATTCGTTGCTGAAAATTACTTTATTCATGTATAATACCAGTACTTTACACAATGACGTACTAATTTTTTCTCTCATGAATACATATTTAAAACCAAGTTAGTAATATTACAAAATAATGTGAGGTTATGTTTATTATTCATGGACTATTTTTGAACTATACATTTAATTAGCAATTACAGAAATACATTTTATTTGACATCCTTAGTATTATGGGATATTAAATACAGTAGGCCTATTTTTGTTAAAGATGTTAGCAAGTACAGAAATTAAAATCTAGTATGTATAGCCCTGTTGTTTAAACAAGTAAGGAGATCCTAAGCCTAAATACAAGTATTTCTAGAGATAATTTCCAAATATGTGTCAAACTTAAATGTCCAAGTAGTTAATCAGTAGTATATCTGACATCCAAAAACAATTTCCTAATATTTAACTTTAGAAAAGTGTGGATTATACTAAAATTGTATAACAGCCTACCATATATTATCATCAATTGTAAGATCAAGAATTATTCTGAATAATGTTCCAGAACAGAACGGTCATTATATTTAATATAACAGTTTCTCTACATTTGATTTTAGTATTCTAATTCTGTAATATTACTTTTCTTTATCTAATTGTGTTTTGACGAGTCTTAATAATGTAGACTACACACATGCAGCATTAAATATAATTCATGAACTAATTACAGACCAATGATATCATTTGAAATAGTATCAGCATATGCAAATCTATGAAACATTTAATTTGTAAGAAATGCAAGTGACTGAGCTTACAGTAATCCTTATGCAGACACACCAGTGGTATAGAATGTTGATTGTGAATTCTATAATTTTAATTATTGTTAAAAAAACTTAAGCTAGTTAAGAATAATTCACTTGTACTGCTACGTTGCGTGTATTATGTGAGTGGTTGATTTGTACAATACAATAAGATTGTATTACATATTGCTTTTTTTTTCTTTCAAATATCAAGCAATTTCTCCAATAAATCAGCTGCTCCTGGCTTTTGACAATGATAAGATGAGTGTTGTTGATCATTCTGGGGTCAGGAGATCTTGAGTTCTAAGATTGTCCACAGAGTCGGTTGTGCCATTGCAAATTCTCGACTTCAAGCTACACCCCCAAAGGCTGGAAGTTCAATGGTTTATACAAACAAAGAATAATAAAGATCCAATGATAATGTTGCAGAATAGTTCAAGGAACTTGAAATACTACTTTTCTTTAAATTTGAAAGGTATTTGTAAATAAAATATGAAATTTTGTGACATTGGTGCTGGGTGACCTGGAAGCATCCATGACACTAATATATTTAATAAGTCAGTAATTATGAAGTATAATTTTTATGGCAAATTATAAAATTTGCAAATATTAATTGTCTACGTGTTATACATATTCATACTCTTAAGTCATAACCTTACTAAAGCTTAATAAATAACTCACCCTAGCTTATATTTCACATTTTGTAATTTAGTTAGGTCATATAACTTGGTTATAATTTCTTTATACACTATTCTTTTCATAATTGGAGATTTCAAGATGATACATATGCTGATACAGGTGTCCATGTTAATGAATTTCTCTCTTCTTTGTACACACATGCAGACAACATGTACAATGCATCTTAAATCAGAATGTTGAAGGTTACTGAGAAGCTCTTCAGTTCTAGGAAGTAGTGTAGGAGTTAATTTAAAACTGATGAATGAATTTCATATCATGGGGCTATTGATGATTTACACAATTTTAAGATATGCAGATGAGCAAGTACTACAGAATGTTATTAGTATCAATTTAGATGCATTATTTGAGAAAGAAAAATATAATTTAACCGAGACAAAAATTTCGTAAAGTGAAGGATTGTCAAATCCTACTGAAGAGTAAATTGTACATTGTATTTTTTCTATAATGTTTTGATCAGTGATGATACAGTATTAATTTTAAAATACTTTATGTTTTTATGTGATTTATTGTTTTACACATAGTTTCTTAATTGGCTTGGTGTTCATAACTTGCAACTAATTTAAACTATTCAAAGTTATGGTCAAAATATACAGTACAATTTTTAATATTTTACTACAACTGATTGCCTGTCTCAATATAGATAATTAGTGAACATTTGAGAGATGCTGTAAAATGTAAGCAGTTTGAAATTATAAACCGAGTAAATTATAAACATGACGCAGTTTGATATAACTGATAGAAACAATACGATATTTGAAGCAGTAAATATTACAGTTTATGTACGAGCATTATTGTATAATTTTGAAAATTACTAAATAAAATATAATTTCAAAATAACTACTTCTATGTGTTACCCACTAGAGTTTTCAAGTCATTTTCATACATTTATTTAATGTTTTAATTTAGAAAATGATATTTTGAGGTTCTTTTAAATAAATTATTTGTTGTCTATTCATCTTATCAGTTGATTTGTTCTTCAACGTGTTTCGATTATAATATATCAATGATTATGATATGATCGAAACATGTTCAAGAACAAATCAACATTAATATTGAGGTAAGATGAAGACTCCAAATAATTTAATTAATATTCCTGTATGTAAAGTTGTAGGCTACCTTTCCTTTAGGAAATGCAGTGATTGTATTGAACACCACAAGAAAATATTCTGTAAATGTGAAAAAAAGCCAGTTAACGGCACATTCAAATAGCTTAAGCAGTGAATTTCATATGGGCTAAATTACGGAGAAAAAGTAAGGCTAGACACTGAAATATTTGATGGTGTAAAAAAGAGGTAACTCTATAGTGAACAGGGGAAAAGGGAGGCAAGTCATTTTATTCTAACTGTTGTAGTGCAGGTGTAGAGTAATAGAATTGGATTCATTCAATATTGTGTCTGATTTGAGAGAAGAATTACATGCACACTATTTTTTTATTGAAGTACTTCATATGTTGTTACAGTAGTACTATTTTGCGAGAATAGTGAAAACTGGCATCACATACTTCCATAGTGAACGAGTGTGATCAAGAACAATGTATCTTATGAAAACAGTAAGAAGAATAAACATTTTTGGTAGGATGAAAGATATTAACAAAAAATTGAGAGATCAGACGCATGCAACCGGTGACTACTGTAATTGTAGGTTAAAATATTTCAAACGCACTGACGTATATCAGCGAAATAAATTAATGAACAAATTCATACGTTTACAGTTTTAGAGGCACAAAATTTATATATATACATATATGTTTGGTCTAATTGCATCCCACAATATTATACGGAGGAGTGCAAAAAAGAAATGAAGATGATGCGCTCCTTCATTATGAAGTTTCAAATACAAGGTAAGAATTGCACTTGAAACTTGTGCAAATAAAATAAAGGCATATGTCAAACAATTTTCAGGTTTATAAATGATATTTCAAAAAAGAGAATTGAAAATATCTAAAAGTCTATAAATACTACTGCAGACAGAGGCAAGCCGGGTTCTGGCGTCACATCCTTATGTGTTAATCATAGAGGTGGACAATCATCCAGCCAGTGTAGGAAAGTAATAAGCATATAGGGTCTCCCATCCGTTATAGCTGGTTTTCTCAACCTGGAGCCGCAATTAATTGTAGGTAATCAAATGCCTCACGATGCTGGGTGGGCAGTGCTTCCATACTGGCCGAAATTCCACAAGAAAATTTGTTCCCCCATGGAGATCCGACGTAGTACAAGTCTCGTAGCTCTGCGCCAAGGGGTATTGCCTTAACCACTCGTGACGCGGGACTTTAGGTAACTAATATATTTATTAATAGTGAAAACGGAATGATGGATCAAAGAGCGATAAACATGCAGGTGAATGGAAAAACTTACATACCAGTGAGCTACATGGTCTCTAGGAAGCCATCTAAAATTATAACAATAGGCTTACTAATAAAATTCATATCAAATTCCGTTGAGGTGCAACCATACATACGGTAACAATTAAAATATATACATTTTGGCAGTCCTCAACTGTGTTAAAATTTTCTATCTAAAATATTAACTGGAGGCCTTTCAGAAATTAACTTCCATCATGACGGAACTTCCGATAGGTCTCCAATTAATATTCTAAATACAATATTTTAACACAGTTGAGAACGACAGCATCTGCCAAAAGGTACATATTTTAATTTTTATCTTATAATAAAAACAGTTAAGTATCTTAGAACTGCGATGGGCAGACATGTGAGGGGAATGAAAGAGGTGCATAGAATCTTCTTGTACGAAAACCAGAAGAAAAACGCCCAGTTAGTAGACCAAGAATGCGGTGGGAGAATAACATTAGCAATGATTTGAAGGAAGTCGATTATACAGAGGAAACGTTAGCTCAGGATAGAGATGTATGTAGAGCTTATGTCCGCGCGGGCATGAACCTACAGGTCCGTTAGAGACAGTGAATTAGGTGTTAGTTAGAAAAAAGAATGATTCTTCCAATCCCTTGGAAAAAAATTATTCTTTCGCCACTTTTATCGCGGCCTTAGTACATCTCAACGGTTCTTTGAAAAAAAAACTTCAAGCTAGGTTTCGACATGGAATGGTTGACAATTCCCTTGACAATAAGAAAACTTTTCCGAATTGGGAATTGATCCGGGTTCGCTGCGTTTGAATGAACGACTCGATGTCACTGCTAGACGACAGCGGTGGACATTATCAATTTCGTTTCGCTTCCTACAAGTTATATTGCTTACGCCTGTGAAAATATACAATGTTACATAACGAGAAAATATGAAACCCTTGTATTTAGAGAGATTGTTTTAGTCCCGTGTAACTGGGGGCGAGGGTCGTTTAAAACAGACGCTGTAAAATATATTTTATGAAGTCCACAGTCCAGCGAGTTTGGCTATTACAACCTTTGTTCACAGGAATAAATCATGGATATAGTTCAGTAGATTTCGCATTAAATGCTTTTTTTTCTGCTACTGTATTGTTTTTATTTCACACATGAAAACTGTTAAGATTTGTCACAACAAGCTGTCGAAATACAAAATACATTCCTCATAAAGTACTCTCGTTGAAATAAGTTAGCTAACTAACTATGTCAATGGCATTATTAAACTGATAGGTTCATGGCCGCGCGGATATAATTATCCATACAACCATAGACTTAAACTTAATGCTGACAAGACACAGGGCATAATTATAGGACATAGACGAATCCAAAGCATTATAAATTACGAAAATACCCCTACCATTCTCCTAAATGACAAAAACATCCCCTATAGCGCAGTACTAAAAAATCTGGTATCTACATGGACCTACGCCTAGACTGGAAAATCCAGATGAATAATACATGCAAGAAAGTGTTCTCAATTCTTCACTCCCTAAATAGGTTTAAAAACTTCTTCTTTCTTCTTCTTCCTTCCAAGTATTAGGCCAAGGCCTGTTACGATCCTATAGAAAATTTTGCTTATGGGAAATTCTCGTATAAGACTTGAAAGCATAATAATAGTCCCTTCAATTGGTTGCTGGCCAAAGGAAGGCAAGACCAGTGATGGGGCTGCCATCTTATAGCCTCTGGTCAGGCTTTTCTGGAGAAGAAAAGAAAATAAAGGAAAGGAGAAATGGAAGAAAGGAAGGACTCCCTAGCCCTCGGATGCCCTAACAGCGTCGGGGTCGAAAAAACAAGAGTTAACCAAGAGAGGTTAGATAGAAAAGTTAAAAGAGCGCAAAACACAAGTAAGTGGAAGAAATGTTTTGCACAGCTTGGGCACCTTGTGGTCGCCATCCACATATCCCCTAGATGAGGACCCCTGAGGGTTTTAAAAACTTCCTTCCCACAAAAATAAAACAAATGCATGTACAGACTCTTATAATGCCACACTTCGACTACTGCGACATATTACTGCCAACTGATATATATGACAGACTACAGCGTGCTCATAATGCGTGCATTCGATTTATATTCAATCTCCGTCGTTATAACCACGTACTCCTTCATTTCTGGCCTTATATGGTTACGCCTAAATGACAGAATGACTTTACATTCATATGTTTTACTGTTCTAAATCCTGTACACATATTTACCAAATTATTTAACAGCGCGTTTTCAAAATTTATCGGCTCATCACAAATTAGGGATATGATCACAAGACTCTTCTTTACTTTTTATAGCACAGCACAGAACATGTCTATATTCTGAATCTTATGCAACATCTATGAGTCCCAGTCTTGTCAGGGACTGTCAATCGCTATCATTATTTAAATACAAATTAACATACCGTATATATTAAGTTCGACACAAAGAATATATTAACTGCATAAGAACTATATACAGCATTTTGCAAATAATCATCCAAGGAAGCTTTACTTATTTTATTGTATTTCTTATTATTTTCATTTTATTACGAGGCTCATCCAGAAAATAAGTCCCCAATTTTTTTAAATAAAGAAAACACAGTTACCTGAAAATTTTTACTGGCACAGCAATGTTTCAGCTATTTTTCAACATAAGTACCACCAGAATTTAGACACTTGTCATATCGTGGGATCAACTTTTGTATCCCTGGTTCGTAGAAGTCTGCCTCCTGTGAATGGAACCAGTGTGTGACAGTCGTCTTCAACCCTTCGTCGTTGTCAAAACGCTGACCGGAGGACAGGAATTTCTTTAGATGCAAGAAAAGATGGAAATCTCTGGGAGCAAGATTCAGGGCTGTATGGTGGACGATCAAACAGCTCCCAGCCGAAATTCAGCAGAATAGTTGCTGTGCGTCGAGCCGTATGTGGACAAGCATTGTCATGGAGCAGCACAACACCTGCAGTAATATTCCACGCCTCTTGTTTTGAATGGCACGTCGCAATTTCCGCAGTGTCTCACAGTAACGGTCAGCGTTCACCGTTTTAACTCTGGGCAGGAAGTCAATGAGCAGAATACCCTTCCTGTCCCAGAACACCGTGCACATCACTTTCTGCACCGACACAGTCTGTTTGTATTTCGTCTTGACCGGAGATCCACTGTCAATGCATTGCTTGCTGCTTGGTTTCCGGGGTAAAGTGCGAAATCCACGTCTCATCGCCCGTGACGATCCTGTCGAGGAACTCGTCGCCGTCATCATGATAACGCTGCAGAAATGTCAGTGCTGCTGCTAAGCGTTTCGTTTTGTGCTCGGATGTCAGGTTTCTCGGCACCCATCTGGCACACAATTTGTTGAACAGCAGGTGCTTAGTCACAATTTCATGCAGCAAGGATCGCGATATCTACGGAACATGGTTACTGAGCTCCGTAATCGTGAACCGACGGTTTTCCACGATGCGCTGCCGCACCAGCTCAACAAGGTCATCATTGATGAGGGACGGTCGCCCACTGCGCTCTTCATCATGGACACTTTGACGACCTTGGGAAAAAAGCCTTACACCAGCGACGCACCACCTGTTTGCTCATTATGTCTGGTCCATAGACCTGACAGATCTGACGATGAATTTCGATCAGCGCGATGCTTCATTCAGGAACCTTATCACAAACCGAATCTCGCACGCGGCGGGAGAACGAATAAGAGCCGCCATTTCAGGCCACTGCTACAAAAAAAATGCACTGCTGCCGCACTACTGATGCAACGGGACTACTGTACGGCTGCCATATGATTGATACGTCATAGATCTGTTGCGCATGCGCAATTGTCCCGGCTATATATATTTGCTTTAAAGGAAATAAAATTGGGAAACTTAGTTTCTGGATGGGCCTCGTATATTCAATGTTTTTGTTAGTATTAGCTCACAGCAGCATTGTCTTTTGTTTAGTCTGTATTTTAATATCTTAAAATCGTAATGAATATGTAATGTTTGTATAATTTTACTAATCACTGGTTGAGTGGAAGAGACGGCCTTATGGCTTTAACTTTGCTAGATAAAATAAAGCATTATTATTATTATTATTATTATTATTATTATTATTATTATTATATTATTATTATTATTATTATTATTATTATTATTATTATTATTATTATTATTAAAGAACTGGAATTAGAACAAGAGGACTGGAGGGCATGGAGAAAGAGAATAAAACATTAGGCACAGAAATATGTGTAAACATTAAACATCTGTATATAAATAAAATTATTATTACCTGCGCTAAGGTTTTCCAATCACCAGCTGACATTTTATTGACAGACATTAACGACGGACCAGTCCATAAATTGAAACATAACATTATGTATCATATATATTTTAAACATTCTTAAATGTGACTTTATTTCTTCACATTTCGACGAAATATGCGGAGCCATATCTATGATCATAATAAATATGCATTGTCTTATTCTTTTATGCAAATTAATACATCCTCTACTACAAGCTACTTAATTCTTTTGCTTTCATCTCCTACCCTCCATTCTTTAATTTGAGTACACGAACGCACCAAACCTTCTACTTCAACATCCCACAACACAGACCCTCCAATTATTCTAATTCCTGCACTGTATCTACTGCTAACTAACTAACTCACTGGCACTATCGAACCCGTAGGTTCATGGCAGCGCGGACATTAGCTCTCCATACTTTCCTATCCCGAGCCAATGTTTTCCAATCATCCCTTGTATAATCTACATCCCTCAAATCATAGTTAATGTTATTCTCCCACCTCATTTTTGGTCTACCAATTGGACGTTTCCCCTCTGGTTTTCCTACAAGAAGCTTCCATGCACGTCTTTCATTACCCATTCATGCCACATGTCCTACCCATCGCAGTCTACCAGACTTAACTGTACTCATTATATCTGACTTCCTATAAATTCCATGTAATTCGCTGTTACGAAGTCTTCTCCATTCACATGTCTGTTCATCTCTCTTTGGTCCAAAAATTTTCCTAAGTACTTTATTCTCAAATACTCGTAATCTCCTTTCCTCCCTTAAAGTAAGAGTCCATGTTTCGCATTCATATAATATAACTGGTAGAATAACAGTTTTATATATTTTCAGTTTAACGTTTTTTGAAGGGAGTTGGTAAGTCAAAAGTGTCTGTAATGCATGGTAACATGCATTTCCAGAATTGAGCCTATGTTTAATTTCCTTGTGCATCTCACTCCTGTTTGTGATTATTATTGTTCCTAGGTATTTGAAGTCAGCTACTTCCTCAAAATTTCCTTCATTTGTCATTAGCTGCCCACTTCCATTATATAATGTATTTCTATTTGTGACCATATATTTAGGTCTGCTAGACTCTGCAACTCCTTATCAAAATAAATCATGGACTGCCGGACCTTAATTTCCTTTAAAATACATTTAAAACTCTTTCTTTTCTAATTGGTCTTTCAATAGGTTAATTGATGGTTCCTGATTGTTCGCTTGTCTAACATTGACTTGATTCTTAATAATTTTAGTTTAATTTGTATAAAATTTTACTTATAATTGTATAGGTTATGATCTTGTATAAATATGTTCTATATTTAATATTGGGTGCACTAAGGAAGACAGAATCAAGAACACGGAAATAAGACAGGAACTTGAAATATTTGCAATAACTGATAAAATGGATACATATAGACAAAAATGGAAGCAACACATAGAATGAATGAAGATAGATATCCAAAACAAATAACAAAATACAAACCTAAAGGCATCCGAGATGTGGGCAGACCTAGAAAGAGATGGGCTGAAGTCGGAACGGGTCAACAGACCTAATCCATGAATGAAGATGATGATGATGATGATATTTAATATTTTTCGCTTAAGCCCTTATATCCTTAACCCTTAAATTGTCAATACAATATTTTCTCGTGCCAGTTATTTAAATGTTCCGGACCGCAAGGAAAATAAATTCATGTTAAACTGTGTTATTATTATACATTATTGTGTAATTTGACATAAATTTAAGTACTTTCTACTCGCGTGTTTTCCTGTTGATCTAAAAACAATATTAAATAAATGAAATCAATGTATCCAAAAGGATACATTTTTAATTTAAGGGTTAACTCTTCAAGTTTAAATACATTTAGTATTTATTTACTTATTTATTTATACACAGATATTCAATATTTACACATCTTTCTCTGCATTAAGTTTTATTTTTCTTCTCTACTCTTCCCTATCCATCCACTCCATGTCCTCCAGTACTCTTGTTCTCATTGCAGTTTTTATTTGTTGCATCCACGAGTTTCGAAGTCTTCCTTTCATTCTCCTCCAGGCGGACACCATTTTCGGGGTAACCTTTCTTCTTGTATTCGTCGTACATACTCATACCAATTTAATTGCTTATATCGTCTGTAATCGACTACTAGATATTTAATATTAATTTTTATATGCTAATATTACCTTTTATTATTTACTTATATTTCAATTTTGAACATCTTCCTGGTCTCCTCAAGAAATCCCTTTCCATCGATGTAACTTTTTAGTTTTAAGATTGTTTTTATTGAATTCTCATGCTTCAACTCTATATGTGACAGTACTTATCATTGTTGAATTACATATTTATAATTTATTTTTCCTGTTTGTACACCTATTCCATAAGACACCATTTAATATTGCTGTTATTCCTGTACCTTTATTTATTATTATTATTATTATTATTATTATTATTATTATTATTGTTGTTGTTGTTATATACCTCCTTTAAATCATAGTTAATATTATTCTTCTACCTCATATTGACCTCCCTCTAGTTTTTGTACATGGATTTCCCATGTCCCCCTTTCATTCCTTATTCCTGGAAGAAGCTTACATATTTATAATTTATTTTTCCTGTTTGTACACCTATTCCATAAGACACCATTTAATATTGCTGTTATTCCTGTACCTTTATTTATTATTATTATTATTATTATTATTATTATTATTATTATTGTTGTTGTTGTTGTTGTTGTTGTTGTTATATACCTCCTTTAAATCATAGTTAATATTATTCTTCTACCTCATATTGACCTCCCTCTAGTTTTTGTACATGGATTTCCCATGTCCCCCTTTCATTCCTTATTCCTGGAAGAAGCTTACATATTTATAATTTATTTTCCTGTTTGTACACCTATTCCACACGACACCATTTAATATTGCTGTTATTCCTGTACCTTTATTTATTATTATTATTATTATTATTATTATTATTGTTGTTGTTGTTGTTATATACCTCCTTTAAATCATAGTTAATATTATTCTTCTACCTCATATTGACCTCCCTCTAGTTTTTGTACATGGATTTCCCATGTCCCCCTTTCATTCCTTATTCCTGGAAGAAGTCCTGCTCATCGCAGTCAACGAGACTTAACTCTTCTTATTATCAATACTAATCAGATTCATTGTTTAAACCGTTTAGGTGGATAGTCACACGTTAAAATTAAATTATATACCTTCTTTGGTCAGTGCCTTCGTCCTCAACTTGTAAAAATATGTGTGTGCTTTTCTTTTATTGAAAACCTTTCAGAATATCTATTCCATCATCAGCAGGTTTAGTTATTCGATACATTTGTTGAGATATTCTCGATGATGATGTTCTTGATGTAGTGTTGTCCGTAACTAAACGATATATAATTAATTTTATTTTTATTACTTACTAGTAATATCCGGCGTGAGCTACTACACCTCAATAAATGAAAAATAATGAATTTTTATGTTTAGTTGAATAAGTGAAAAAAAATTATAAATGTATATCTTCATTATTTTTAGATAACCCGTGCTGAATACCCGGCGTTGCCCGGAAATCTCCTATCCCGAGCTTTTTGGCATAAATGATCTGAAAGACGAAATGTTATGTCTTTTTTATGTTTGCTTGAATAAGTAGAAGAAAACACATACCATAATTATTTTTAGATACCCCGTGGTGATTACCCGGCGTTACCCGGGAATATACTTATCCCGATCTTCTTGGTGATAATGAGCTGAAAGACAAAATTCGTTATTGCTAGTTATTCGTAAAAGAATACCCGCCGTGCGCTGCTACGGTTACCCGGGAACGTACTTATCCTGATCTTCTTGGAATCAATGAAAGACAAAACTGGTTATTATGAGTTATCTGTAAATGTTAAACATATTCTGTCGCGGACTTTTTTGTTGAGGTTTTTGAGGTATTAAATTCTGTGTACATTGATTTAGTGTATTTGTTATGGTTTAGGTAGCGTAATTCATTAAACGTCCAAAAAGCTACTTTTTTCACGTGTTTCACTACAAAAGGGTGGGTGGGTGGGTTGAGTATTTTACAACTTACTTATAGACTAACCTTTCCGGGAAACTCCTTAACATTTTGCAAAAAAAAAACCATCACAATCAGATGAACGGTATAGCGGCGCATAAAATACGAACAAATTAACACTGATGTGTATATAATAATAATAATAATAATAATAATAATAATAATAATGTTCACCGCTGTGGTCTCGAGCTAGCGCGCTGCCTTGTTATGCAGCAGTCCCGGGTTCGATTTCCGGTCGGGACAGGCTCTTGGGTGAGGATTTTTCGGGGTTTTTCCTCACCTGCAAGACAAATGCCAGGAAGCTTAGGCCCAACGGTCCCAAAAAATCATCCGGCAATCATCATCATCCTTATCATCATCATCATCATCATCATACTTCACCGGTGTAGAAAGCAACGGGAAGCTACCACACCTATAATTCCTTAGTAAAGGTGCAAAGCATTGCATGAAAATGCTATGACTGCAGTGAAAGGTCTGTCCTCGGGCCGAATTACTATGGATGGAATAATAATAATAATAATAATAATAATAATAATAATAATAACAATAATATAACTTCAAGTTGGCTTGATAATGCAAATTGAAAATATGAAAAAAACTGTGTTATGACTATAATGTTTAAGGAAATATTCGGTAAGCTTCTTTTTGAAACACCTTTTTGGTCGGTCAGTCCTTGATATACCAGGAGAGGGAATTACTGAGTCGAGTAGTTGGAACAAGGAAGGATGAGGACAAGTGAGATGTTCGATGTAGGTGATAATCTAAACAACCAACGCGAGAATTGCGATATATCGAATGTTTATGAATCTGTCAATCTTCTGCTGAATATAAAAAGTTGGATTTGAAAGAGCTTCTTAGCATTACAACGCACGTCTAGCAAAGCCAAGATTACGGGAACTCTGAAAGTTTGAGCAGAAATCTTTTTACAGATTTTAATTAAAATGTTCTTATAGAAGTGATTATATAACGGGTGAGACCCCTCAAAATTTTCTCAATTATCTAATTTTAATTTCCTTCTCCTTCTTCTTCCGTTTTATCTTCCCTAGCATTCCTTCCTCCATTGTTTAGCTTTCCCCATTGAACGCCTTTCGTTTCCTACATTAGCACACTTCATAGAGGAAGCGATAAAGTTTTCGAAACAACCTTCTCCATGTCTTGGCACAAGTTTGAAGAATTCAGCTTTCAGCTTTAAATCACCAGAATACTTTGAGTAAGATTTTCATTGGCAGGTTGGGATGAAAAGGAGATCGCTTCAATTATAAGGAATATATTATTTCTTAGAAACAATCTCTGGCCTTTTGTTTGGCCTTAGCTACCTAAACTTTCCTACAAACTTTAAATAGAAGTGTTACCAACTTAATTTACAATGTAATATTGAAAATAATGCACTCATGCTTGCCATCGGAATATAATCGTTATATATAAAAATGAGTGTGTCTGTCTGTCCTTTAATCATCATAAGTAATGCCACGAGTGATTTCCAAATTGTCGTTAAATTCACGACTCACGAAGTGAGGAGTGAATTTATCTAGAGAATTTGGAAATCAAGAGTGGCATTTGTTAGGACTATTTAACGAATAAAACTAATCTGTTTACTCATAAATCTTTATTTAAATATAGTTATTTTAAAATATTTATATATTTAATGTAAACGGCGATGTTTGAAAACAAATGAGAAACGATTGGTACGCTTCATTTGCTTCTTTTGTTCGTCACTGCAATCAGATCATATTATTTATTGCCAAAGGAACGCAATATTGTAAGAATGCACTATATTGGTGAGAAAATAAAATACAAAAAACTGTATATTAATTCATTTCAGATGTCCTATGATATAAATATGACAATTATATTTTTCTGGAAAAACATACATTTAAGAAAGTGCAAACAGTGGTTTCTTTTTTTGGTGGTATAATCAAATGCTACAAATGTTTTATATTAACTCCCGCACGCGGTATGTGTTGACATTCATGCACTATACATACAATCTGGTAGACGTATTTCTTAACAGTCAAGTCTGCAAAATAATGCTATGACCTATTCAGAATGTTAAAAGGAGGTGCTTTCTTTATTATGATAAACTTTAGTTGGTAAATTCTAGGCGAAACACGACTGAGATTGGTTGTAAATAAAAAATCATTGAAACGTGATTGGTCATTGACTCCCATTAGGGGCATGTGTTAAATAGTCATTATAAATAAATAATAGTTTAAAAAACTAAAACAACACGCTTTATTAGAAAACCGAACTAAAAAGTGAAAAATAATTTTAATTTCCACCACGCTTGTGATAAAATTAAAGTGGTCAACAAAAAAATCATTCCAACATATCGGGAATAAAACTAGAGTTATCTACAAAAAATAATTTTACCATCAAAAGCGTGGGGTGCTCTATATCAATTAATATATTTGATAATAAACAGATATTGGTAAAAGTAAAGTCTCTAAGAAGAAAACGTAAAAACCATAAAAAGCACCCCACGCTTTTGATGGCAAAATATTTTTTTGGTAGATAACTCTAGTTTTATTCTAGATGATTTTTTTGTTGACCACTTCAATTTTATCCCAAGCGTGTTGGAAATTAAAATTATTTTTCATTTTTTAGTTCGGTTTTCTAATAAAGCGTGGTTTTAGTTTTTTTAAACTATTATTCATTTTTTATTTTTTAGTTTTAATATTTTACAGAATAAGATCAAAATATAAATATATTTAAATTCGATACTACTGTAGTATGAGCTAAAAGTAATACTCTTCTAAAAAAAATCCTCCGGGCCGGATTTGAACCAGCAACCTATGGATTACTAACATTACATACCACTACAGTCCACCGCTCTACCAACTGAGCTACCAGAGGATATAATATTAATTTCTTACAACGATGGACTAAAACATCGGTAAGTCCGCAACCTATTATACCGGTCTTTATTTTTTGATGTCCTGATGATCCTGACCAGGATCTTAGAAACAAATTATGAAACTATTGTATTGTCATTGGTCCTTTACAAGTATACAAAGTTTCAAGTCGATCCAATGTTTTTAAGTGGGTGAAAATCGTGTTGAAAGATGCAGTTACATAGATAGACATACAGGTCAAGCTAATATAAAGCGTGTAAAAATGAGTGAGTCTGTCTGTCCTTTCATCATCATTATGAAAAATCCGTTTGAGTCAATATGGTCTGTGACGTGTCTGTCCTTTATGACTCAAACACTATTTGACCGATTTAAATTTGACCATCATTCAAGGAATCGAAAATGGGACCTCACGATTTGTAGTCTTAAGCTGTGACCACGAAAACGTATAATAATAATAATAATAATAATAATAATAATAATAATAATAATAATAATAATAATAGTAATAATATTAATAATATTATTTTCTTCTTCTTATTATTATTATTATTATTGTTATTATTATTACTACTATTATTATTATTATTATTATTATTATTATTATTATTATTATTATTATTATTATTATTATTATTATTGTTATTATTATTATATGTTTTCGTGGTCACAGCTTAAGACTACAAACCAATATTAGGTTATTATTATGACATTACTATCACTATTATAAAATAAATATCCTCAACTCGTGTCCAACTTAGGGTCGGGTGGAGGGATGAGGTGAAGCTACTTTATAGAGGTATGTGAATGACAAGCGTGCCGACCGACCATGTCTGACGCACCAATACGGGGGCAGATGAACGAAATAAAACGAAATGGATGAGCTAAGTAAGGAGAAGTAGTGGAATGAAATTGTGGCACGGGAAAACGGGAGAAAAACCTGTCCATGCTACGTTTCGTCCACCACGAAACCCACATGGAGTGACCGAGACTCGATCTCGGGACTCCAGCAGTGTGAGGCGAGCGTCTAACAGCTGGCGTCAATCTGACTAATAGTAATAATGTGGGAAACAATATCAATTAACCCTTAAATTGGCAAAACACAAATTTCTTCTGTTAGTTATTTAAATGTGGCGGACCGCAGTGAAAATGGAATCTTGTCTAACTGTTATTATTAGTATATTGTATAATTAGACACACATTTAAGTCAATTATTTTGTTTGTTTTGTTTATTTAAAATATTAAATTAATTGAAGCAACAGACGTATCCAAAAGGATACATTACGAATTTAAGGGTTAAGGCGGGGTAAATAATGCCTGATGATCAGATCATTATACAGGTAAAAAGAAAAGGAGGAAGACTCACCGAAGCAGAAAACGTAAAATGCAATGGCAACCTACTCAAGAGGACAAACAATTTCATATATCTAGGTATCACAATCCAGATAACTGGGAAAAGCTTCAGGATACACATACGATCGAGAGCAGTAGCGACTGCTACAGCCATGAATGAAATCAGAAATATCACACAACTATCGATCAGCACATCTATGAACCTATTTCGGCTAAAAATATTACCCGTCCTGACGTTTTCTTCTTCCTTCCAAGTATTAGGACAAGGCCTGTTGCGATCCTATAGAAAAGTTTCCCCTCCAGCGTTTCATAGGACGGCCCAAAGATCATCGTCCTCTTGGTATATAATTATAAACAGCTTTGGGGATCCGATTTGAACTCATTCTTTCAAGATGGCGTTTCCAATTTAATAGGTACTGTTAAATATATTCCAAAATTGGCGTAGTCTTCAATTCTTTAAGATATCGGTGTAACTTTTCCGATCCCATCTGGTGTAACCCGCTGTTCTGCGCATGAATCTCATTTCACAAGCCGTTATTCTGACGTATGGCCTAGAATCAGTGGGGGAATACCTCACAAACAAACAGATGGAAGAACTAGAGCGGGTGAAAGCTAGATATTTGAAAAGAGCTCTAGGAGTACCACAGAACTCTAGATCGAGGCTAGTGTATGAGCTCACCAGGGAGACATTTTTGTTAGAGGATCTAAGATGCGAGATAATTCTCCCAGCGAATGACGCCTACAAACAGCTCATACAAAACCTTAAATTATAATCCTAAATAATTATATAGGAAGTATATTGTCACATAATTATATCTCATGATGAGGTTACAACTCGTAGACTGCGATGGACAGGACATGTTGCACGTTTGGGGAATGAAAGACGTGCATGGAAGCTTCTTGTAGGGAAGCCAGAGGGAAAATGCCCAGTTGGTAGACCATGAATGAGGTGAGAGAATAATATTAACTATGATTTGAGGGAAGTAGATTATACAGGGAATGATTGGAAAGCATTAGCTCAGGATAGGGATTTATGGAGAGCTTATGTCCAGGCGGCCATGAACCTACGGGTTCGATAGCGTGAGTGAGTGAGTGAGTGAGTGAGTGAGTGAGTGAGTGAGTGAGTGAGTGAGTGAGTGAGTGAGTGAGTGAGTGAGTGAGTGAGTGAGTGAGTGAGTGAGTGAGTGAGTGAGTGAGTGAGTGAGTGAGTGAGTGAGTGAGTGAGTGAGTGAGTGAGTGAGTGAGTGAGTGAGTGAGTGAGTGAGTGAGTGAGTGAGCGAGTGATGTGGTTACAACAATTAAAGTTTCAAGATTGCAATGCACAAGGCACGTACGTAGAATGACTGAACACGAGATAACCAAGAAAATCATGATATGTAAATTTAAAGGGAAAAGAAACCTGGGACGGCCGAAACTGCGATGGATGGATGGATGGATGGATGGATGGATGGATGGATGGAATTTTGGAAGATCTAAGGAAGCTGAGAATTGAGAAATGATGGCTGGATGTTAGAGACAAAGATGCCTGGAAGAGGGTTATGAGGGAAGCCGAGGCTCGAATCTGGCTGTAGTGGTGCTGTTGATGATGGTAACACGTAACAGTATATACACTCTAATTCAACCCAGGAAGTTACTACAGACATTACCGGCTACGCCAGTATCCCCCTACATACAGGGGGTATATGTTACCAAAACACATAATAACAGTATTTGTTTGTTTAGGGAGGAGTGGAGGGCAAGGTTAGCAGTACTTTTTCCACTATATACTATACATTTAAAAAAACGTAAGTTTTTCTTTTACGGCATGCAAACTAGTTTTATAGTAAATATGAGAGTCGACACTTTCACACAGGATAGTACAGGTCCGTACGAGCTCAGTGACAAGAGGTAACTGTTTTTTTCTTTAAGAGCGGGTGGCTTGTACGGCTACAACTGACATCTCTGTACCTGTTGTGTTGCATACTTCAGTTTTATTTAAGGATTCCTCTCAAGAAAATACTGTTAAAATGGCAACCCAGTGCCCTATTCCAAACAAACAGTAACTTCTTGGGTTGAATCTGATTGTAGGATCTCGATAATAACATTTCCAAATATAATAAAATCAATAGTATAATCAGGAGACATTATGGGAAAATTATGACAAGATGAGACTCCATAAAATAACAGTCAAACCTGTTCTAGTGTTTGGATCAGAAACTTGGACCCTCAGAAAGGAAGATGAAAGGAGATTGGAAATACAACAGATGAGATTCCTCAGATCATTACCAGACGAAATCACATCCCTAATTAAACAATAAGAGAAGTTCTACAAGTTAACAATATAATACAAACATCTCACAATACAGAATACAGTAGAGGTGACAGATATGTCGAATGCCAATTGAGAGATTTCGTAGAAGTGCACTGAATAATTAAAGACCAGGTGGTAGGAGGGAAGTTGTGAGATCACTGAGAAGATGGTCTGACCAATTTTTTTGAGCTTTGAAACGGGTCTTTGAAAACTCAATCCATACCGATTTTGATCATGAAGATGATGATAAAACTAACTCACTGGCACTACACAACCCGTTAGTTAATGACCGCGTAGATATAAGCTCTCTTTACATCCCTATTCTGAGCTAATACTTTTCAATCAATCCTTGTATAATTTACTTCCCACAAATGATGATCAAAATTATGCTCCCACCCCATTCTTTTTTTTTTAGTTGCATTGATTTCTACTACCCTCTTCTAACCTTGAGTGCCGTCCTTGTCTAACAATATTCACGACATTTAGGGTAAATAGTATTCTTTTGTCATAATTCATGAAAAATGCTTGGTGTTTTCACCCCCATCCGCCTAACACAGTTCAACGCGTAGTTATTTAGTCAATCAAGGTATTCAAACTGTTTTTAGTCTTCCCTCAGATATATTATAGTGACGGAGGAAACATTCTTTCTTAAACTGACCAGGCTACTTCACTCTCTTAAAACAACCAGACAACTAAATTTTCACAGACTATACTTTTCCCACAAGGAGTTTGCATGGCCCTCTTTAAATCCCCTTGTGCCACTTGTCCTATATATCGCACTCTATGAGACTTAACTGATATTATTACATCTTGTGTATATAATAATAACACTGGTCGACAAGGTTTTCTTCACAAGAAATCTGATTAGTGGATCCAGTGCATTTTTCATACTGAATTGAGATATGTAGTTAGCATTTTTCCATCAGGCACAGTTTTTTGTGACAGCTACTTTTTAAAAATTGATTTTAACATTTTCTTTGACCTGTCATAGGAACCTTTACTATATATGAAGAGTTCCCTTTACCAGTACATGCAGATATGACCTTAACTCATAACTCTGATTCTGACCTAGTTCAAACTGAAAATGATTCAGATGGAAATAAAAATGATCTTATATAAAATATGCCCGAAAATCACTATCTACCACTTTCTAGGTAAGTCAGAATGAGTTAAAGTTAGATGTATTTTATTAAAAATTATAAAAAATGTAAGTGAATATCACAGAAAACTCTTACCTAATAGCAAAAAGACTGAAATGATATTTAAATTCAGGATGCAAAATACTTCTAAAATATCACATTTTTATTCTTGGGAAAGAAAAAAAAATATTTTTGTCGACCAGTGTAATTATTATCATTATTATTAATTCCTCCACTAATGGAGGAATGAAAAAATTGGGGATTAAATAATAATTTCGATAAAATATAATATTTATCATATAAAATGAAATTGAATGAAAGTTTGGTCATTGAAAATGAGAAAATTAAGAGAGTTAACATATTCAAATATTTGGATCAATATTAACCAATTATTTATCATCTCGTTTCCAGTATCTATCCTCAAACCATAACTTAAACACAAGATCACAACATAGTCTCTTACTTAATATACCGCAACATAGGACATCACATCACTCCATGTCATATACCATCTTCACTTCTCGCAACTGGAATTCCCTACCACAAGAAATAAGGGGCTGCCGGACATTGGCATCTTTTAAAAGAAATCTAAATTTATATTTGCTCTGAACTCGACTTCATTATTATCCAGTGTAAGGTATATATATTAATTGGTGTTTCCCGTACAATATATCATATTTATATTATTATTATTATTATTATTATTATTATTATTATTATCGTATCATTATTGTTATTACCCTATAAAATGTTGTTTGTACATGCCATTTACATTGCTACATTTATTGTATCTTTAACTGTTTATAATTAGTATAGTGTATATCTATATTTGTCAAATATTTATTTGTATTTGTGCTGGTTGAGTGGAAGAGAGGGCCTTATGGCCTTAACTCTGCCAGAATAAATAAAGTATTATTATTATTATTATTATTATTATTATTATTATTATTATTATTATTATATTATTATTATTATTAAGCAATACTGAGATAAACGAAAGAGTACGTAAAGGAAGGAAAACAATTGGAATGTTAAATTCGGTGCTGTGCAGTAAACACTTTCTGAACAAAACTAAAAAACGAATTTATAGTTTATTGGTGTAGAGTATTCTATTACAAAGTTCGGAAACGTGGACATTAAGCACCGAGGAAACACAAACTATTGGTGACTGGGATGGATTTTAGAAGAGGGCTTCTAGAAATTCAAGAAGAGAGAAAATTAGTAATACTAAATCTGAGAAATAATGGATTGTCAAAAAGCTGTTCCACAATTTAATGAAGAAAGAAGACTGAAATATGATGATCTTGAAGAAGATTTTCAACCTTGGTTGAGGATGCCAGACGCAGTCTCTGGCGAAACGTCGGGGAACTACAAGCCTCACGACCACGGCCTACAGCCCGAAAATCTTCTTCAAGATCATCATAACAACTCCGGCCGTGAAAGTCTACGTGAATACACAAGACTGAAATAGTTTGGCCACTTAAAGGGGTGGTCAGATGAGAGGATACCTAAGATGATATTAAATTTTCAAGCAGTGAGCAACAGAAGAAAGGGGAGAAATAACGCTGGATTCAAATGAGTAATAGGAGTATGGCGACGAGAGGAATTAACACAGTTATGCAAAGAATAGGTATTTAAAGAGGAGCAACAATTACAATGAGTTGTAGGAAAACTACTGTATTGTACAGAAATTCCTAATAAAGATTATTATTATATTTATTGTCCACCGCTGTGGTCTCGAGGTAGCGTGCTGCCTTGTCACGCAGCGGGCCCGGGTTCGATTCCCAGTTGGGACATGCTCCTGGGTGAGGTTTTATCGGGGTTTTTCCTCACATGTAAGACAAATGTCAGGAAGCTTGGGGCCCAACGGTCCCCTAAAATCATCCGGCCAACATCATCATCCTCCTCCTTCACTAATGTGGAAAGCAACGGGAAGCTACCTCACATATAATTCACTAGTAAAGCTGCAAAGCATAGCATCGAAATACTATGATTGTAGTGAAAGACCTGCCCTCGGGCAGAATTACCATGCATGGATGGCTGGATTATACAGGGTGGACCGCTCGAATGGACCTAATTTCTATTGCTTGTTACTGGCAAACGGTTGAAGATAGAAACTTAAAACAACGTTCATAGTACAGAAAAACTCACCAAGTTTCGAATCCTGTCGGTAGATGGCACAAAGATACGTTTCTCGTTCTTAGATTTAATTGTTTGTGAAAATGGCGACTCCGCAGATGAAAGCGCAAGCTGTTTTGTGGTATGCGGAGTTTAAATCAATCATTAGAGTTCAAAGGGAGTTCCGGCGTGTGTTTAACCGTGATGCTCCAACTGCTAGAAGCATAAAGAAGTGGCGTGATACATTATTAGCTACAGGATCTGTGTTGAAGAAGCATGGTGGTGGTCGCAGAGCATCCGATGAAATGGTAGCAAATGTTCAAGCCGCATTTGAGCGAAGCCCCCGGAAGTCATTAAGAAGAGCTTCGCGGGAACTTCAAATACCAAAATCGACATTACAACGGATTGTCCACAAACGCCTCAAACTGCACGCATATAAAGTGCAGTTAGTGCAACGTCTGGAGCCTAATGACATGCCGAAACGAGTGGAATTCGCCAATACGATGCTGGACCGTCTCGGCGCTGATCCTGACTTCATGACCAAGATTTTCTTCTCGGACGAAGCCACTTTCCATTTGTCAGGCAAGGTAAACCGGCATAATGTGCGGATCTGGGGATCGGAGAATCCTCACGCTATTCAAGAGCATGTTCGTGATAGTCCGAAGATGAATGTTTGGTGCAGTTTGTCACATAATAAGGTCATTGGACCGTTTTTCTTCGCCGAGAAAACTGTTCGTGGTACCACATATCTTGACATGCTGGAGCAGTTCTTCTTTCCACAAATTGAACAACTGCAGCCTAACATCGTTTTCCAGCAAGATGGTGCTCCTCCCCACTGGTCCAATGAAGTTCGTACGACTTTGGACAACATTTTCCCTGGCCGTTGGATTGGTAGGGGAGGACCAATCGCGTGGCCCCCCGAGATCTCCCGATTTAACACCACTGGATTTCTTTCTCTGGGGCTATGTCAAAGATAAAGTTTACACCACCCCAGTCAAAGACCTTCGTGATCTTCGTGAGCGCATCATAGAGGCTATTGAGAACATTCCAGAAGACATACTCCAACGTACTTGGCAAGAAATTGTTCATCGCTTTGATATCGTCACAGTGACTGCTGGGGCTCATATAGAGATGTGGTGATCTGGATATCAAAACTTGGTGAGTTTTTCTGTAATATGAACGTTGTTTTAAGTTTCTATCTTCAACCGTTTGCCAGTAACAAGCAATTGAAATTAGGTCCATTCGAGCGGTCCACCCTGTATTTATTATTATTATTAATAATAATAGTCCACTGCTGTGGTCTCGAGGTAGCGTGCTGCCTTGTCACGCTGCGGGCCCTGGTTCGATCCACAGTCGGGGCAGTTTTTCTGGGTGAGGTTTTTATCGGGGTTTTCCTCGCCTGTAAGACAAATGTCAGGAAACCTTTAAGGCCCAAACGGTCCCCGAAATCATATGGCCATCATCCTTATCATTGTCATCATCATCATCATCATACTTCACCGGTGTGGAAAGCAACGGGAAGCTACCACACCTACAATTTCCTAGTAAAGCTGCAAGCATAGCATGAAAATGCTATGATTGCAGTGAAGGACCTGCCTTTGGGCAGAATTACTATGGATGGATTAATACTAATACAATTATATGTATTATTATTATTATTATTATTATTATTATTATTCAATTCTGGAAATGTGTGTTATTATGCATTACAGAGACTTTTGGCTTCCCAACTCCTTTCAAAAAACGTTAAACTGAAAATATATAAAACTATTATTTTACCAGTTATATTATATGGATGCGAAACATGGACTCTTACTTTAAGGGAGGAAAGGAGATTACGAGTATTTGAGAATAAAGTTCTTAGGAACATTTTTGGACCAAAGCGAGATGAACAGACAGGCGAATGGAGAAGACTGATTAACAGTAAATTACATGGTCTCTATAGGAAGCCAGATATAATGAGAACAGCTAATCTCGTAGACTGCGATGGGCAGGACATGTGGCACGAATGGGAATGAAAGACGTGTATGGAAGCTTCTTGTAGGAAATCCAGAGGGAAAACGTCCAGTTGGTAGGCCAAGAATGAGATGGGAGAATAACATTAACTATGAATTGAGGGAAGTAGATTATACAGGGGATGATTGGAAAACATTGGCTCAGGATAGGAATGCATGGAGAGCTTATGTCCGCGCTGCCATGAACCTACGGGTTCGATAGTGCCAGTGAGTGAGCGAATTATTATTATAATTTTTTTAATTGCGGATGAGCCCATGTAGGAATATGTAAAGTACTTAGAGGCGTTTCCTTTGAACCCAAATTTATTTCATTCTTTTGCTATGAGCTTGTTTTCTCTCATCTATCCAAGTTGTTTCAGTTTTTTTCTTCGGTTTGTCCTCTTGGTCAACTTGCCACTTATTCACCTTAATTCTAAATATATCTCTGTTTGGGATATCTTCTTTAATAATTCCTGCCAATTTTAAGTCCTTTTTAACTTATGAATTATTATTATTATTATTATTATTATTATTATTATTATTATTATTATTATTATTATTATTATTATTATTATTATCCTAGGATGTATGGTGGGTGTTGTACACAATATTTTACATGGCAGGTCTTCAACGTTGTACTAGGGTGTATAATGGAATGAAAATTTATTTATATGGAGTTCTCCTCTCTTGTTTAGCTTGACATATTCCGGTGCCAGATTTTGATTCGAATGCGCTGGTATATTTATTTCTGGCGCGCTCATATTTCATGGTTATGCGGAGTGAGAAGCTTTACTTCATATATCTTTGTCGTGTTCCTGGCCTCACTTCTGAATATGCAAAACATGACAAAGTTATTTTGAAAATTTCTTTATGGAGACTATATACTCTGAACTTCAGTATGGATGTTATTTTAACAATATCAAGTAAAGCAATTTCAAATGCATTTACATAGATTTACTGCTAACTCCTAGAGTTCTTCAGGAATCTGTCTTCAACAAATGAAATATTTAATAGATTATACGCGATAGGATTAGATAAGAAATTGAAGATGAAATATTAAGCTAATAATTAATTAACAATTAATTAAATAAAAATAAAACATACAGTTTTATTTGATTTTCATATTTATTAAGATATAATTTAGTTACAGCTGTTTCGGTACAATGTACCTTCTTCAGACATGTTAACAAATTATGAATTGTGTTATTATAGTACATATCAACTGATATACGCAACAATACAACAATAATTTATTTAATTTTTTTTATTTAACAAAGGCGATTCATTCAAATCAAGTTGAGAATTTAACAATTTATTACTACTATTTATAATACATTGTTAAATTAAAGGCGATTCACTCAAATCAAGTTGAGAATTTAACAATGTATTGTAAATAGTAGTAATAAATTGTTAAATTCTCAACTTGATTTGAATGAATCGCCTTTGTTAAATTAAAAAATTTAAATAAATTATTGTTGTATTGTTGCTTAGATCAGTTGATATGTACTATAATAACACAATTAATAATTTGTTAACATGTCTGAAGAATGTACAGTGTACCGAAACAACTGTAACTGAATTATATTTTAATAAATATGAAAATCAAATAAAACTGTAAGTTTTATTTTTATTTAATTAATAAATATGGATTTTCATCAAGTAAACACCACCTCGATTGATTAATTAATTGACTAACGAAAAACTAAGTCACTGGCATAATTAACCCTTAGGTTCATGGCCGGGTGTACATACGTTCTTCATACATTTCTATTCTGAGTTAATGTTTTCCAATCATTCCCTATATAACTCACTTCCCTCAAATCAAGGTTATTATTTTCTCCAATCTCATTATTGGTCTACCAACTGGACGTTTTCCTTCTGATTATCCTACAAGAAATTTCTTTGTCCTTTCATCCCCAATTCGTGCCACATGTCCTGCCCATCGCAGTCTACTAGACTTAAGTGTTCTTATTATATCTGGTTTCTTATAAAGAAAATGAAACTCACTGTTTTGTAGGCTTCTCCAATCGCCTATTTGTTTATCTCTCTTTGGTCCAAAAAAAATTCTGAGAAATATTAATAGCAATGTTAATATAAAAAATATTGTTAATGATAATGATAATAAAAACTATAGGCCTAATAATGATAATAATTTTACTCTGTTAAAACAGTTCAAACTCTCACCATCTAAGTACTTTTACCCTACCGCATGCCACCTGGTACTTATGGCGACACGACCTGTCGAGAGAGGGATTTAAAACATGCTTTTTTGACTACACAAGGTCATGGAGGGCCACCCCGAATGATTGATCAATTCAATGTCAGGGCCTCCTACGAGAGACAACTCAACAGTAAGACGAACACACCATTCGTCCTAAACATGTCGAATATGATAATGATGAATATGATGGCCAGATGTTATTTAGAAACCGTTTGGGCATTAAAGGTTCCCAATAATTGTCTTGCAGGTGAGGAAAAACCCTTCGATAAACATCATCCATGCCACTATATACGAGGCATTCACGATACCCCAAGACCGCAGCGGTGGACATGATGATAATAATAACAATAATAATAAGTATAATAAGAATAATAAGAATAATAAGAACAATAATAATGATAATAATAATAATAATAATAATAAGCTAATTCGTGACACTCACAAACCCTGAGATTCATGATCACGCGAACATAAGCCCTGCATTCCTATCTTGAGCTAATGTTTTCCAATCATGCCTAGCATAATTCACCTTCCCTAAATTATTGTTGGTGTTATTCGTCCACATCATTACGGGCCTAACTACTAGTTCCTTTATTCTGCTCTCCTACAAGAATTTATAATTCCCTCTTCCGTAACACATGCGCAGCTTTCTCTGCGCAATCACGTGACTTATGTAAATAAAAGCAGCGAGAGGGTATAAGAAAAAAAGGAATAAGCACAGATAATTTTATATACCACAGAGTACACTTCAGATAAAAGATAGAAGTAACAGAAAACGTGCACTTGGTTCAACAGCGAATATGTTGCTATTACCGCAAAAAGTCAGTTAACCCATTTGCCTCAAAAGACGAGATAGGCTCGCCGGCAGTTAAATAGCCTTCAACTCAGAAGACGAGGTACACTCGCTTAACTCTACCGTAATATATTTTACAATATTTTGTACATCCCTTGGCAGTGTAATATTTTGTTAACATTTATGAATAGTAAAGGATTGTGTTTTGGTCTTCAACCTTATTGTGATCTCAAGTACCGTTATATTTTGATTGTTTTTCATGTCTGAAAATAGACAATATAACTTACGGTAACATAAATCCGGATTCTGGGGAAATGTGTTGAGCATTTAAACCTGAAGCGAATGGGTTAAGAAGGAACTGCGTAAACTAAGTGTACTATTCAGTAAGTTGAATCTATACATTGTCCTAATTGGTTCGTTTAAGGAATATTTTTTTCTGTTGGATTTAAGCTCCATATATAAGGAAAATAATATTTTATTACAAGATACTAATGACGACAAATCGGAAATATAAATACAAATCCTAATGATCATGAACAGGGGGCACTGTGGATACGTGTAATATGGCCAAACGCTAAATTCTCGTGCATGCTATATTCCACTTTTATAAGATTCATGATATGTTCCGAATTATTCAAAATTAAAGTATAAAGTTATGAAATATCTACCTAAATGGATTATTTTCTCTGTGCATCGTATGTTAGATATCGATAACACCCTGAGTGTAATGCACAGACAAAATAACCCAGCGAAGATAAACGTATTCGAGTAGATGAAAATTTTGAAAGCAGTTAACAACGACCATCTGATGGACGCGGACGAATCCAGTACGTGTAACCCCCTCTACCAGATCTTCAGTGGAACACCAGTTTTGAATCCTGCTGATGATGGGACCAGTCCCGAAAGCGCTTCAGATAAATAACTAATAAAGTTGAGGAGACGGACCTTTTAGGTAAATACTCCATAATTTTATACTTTAATTTAGTTATATTCCATGATCACAGAGAAAACAAAGAGTGATTGATTATTCTATGCTAAGAGTTTATCTACATAATTTAAATATAAAAACGAACTAACTCACTAGCACTATCGAACGCGTTGATTCATTACCGCACGGCCGTAAGCGTTTTCTTTCAGTCTATCCTAGGCGTTGGAATGTAGAGGACGAAGTATCACTTACGCTACAAGAAGAAAAATAAGTAACGTCCCCCATGCGCCAGTATACAGTGCGCAAAGTATAACTGTAGAATGGTACTATGTTTTACAGAGAAAGAGTAAAATAATAATTTCTGTGAAGTGTTCAATTTTACTTCAACAATCAATTGTGAATGTAATACATATATAGGAGGTACAAAATACATGTTTTATGTTCAAATAAGCTTTAGTCACTATTTATACATAGTAAAAGTAACTGACGTAACAACTGATTAATTAAAATAATTAACAATTCTTTGTCGTATGAGTTTGTTAATATTTTACAATATTTTTTCGATATAGGTGCTTAAAAATGCAATAGTAGCTTATATACCATTTTGGAAAGCAAAGAAGAAAATTTAATTTTCATGTGTTTGTTACATTTTACATAGAATCATCTTTAGGCCTATCTTATTATTGTGTATAATGTTTCCTTATTCAAGAGCGTTTTTCATTCATTTTAAATAGGATCATTATTTTCTCAAATATACTTCGATTAAAAGAGAGAATACTTTTATTGTCTTACACCGTTATTATCGCAAAAGGGCCTACTGAAACGAAGAAAAAAGGTCACAATCTCGTGAAATATCCGAACAATATAATTTTATAGAGAGCTCCTCACGAAATCCCTGATTAAAGAATGTAGGCAATTTACCATAGTTACAAATTTTATAGCTAATTTAGCAAACCTTCTTAATAATTATGATGATTTAAACTATATCCTACAAATATGGAATTCATACCTGAAGTTCTGCAACTGATTTCGTTGTACATTGTAAGGTTTCTTGATATTCCTGCAATTAAAAAAAAACAAACATTCTACAAATTCTACATTTTTCACCATTTTGTACTTGTACAGTGTTGCCCATCTACCGCATCTATAGCTATAAAGGGCCTGCTTCATAAAAGTGCTACTTAATATGAGCGTATTATTTATAGTTAGCTGTCTGGTAAATCCTGTTTCGTAAACACATACCTACACTGCTGAATTTGCTGTTAGTTACTACTTTTAGCAGTTAGCTCTGTGAATTCATGCAAAGAGTGCGACATAGATTTTTGTCTTCTCTGCTCTATTTCATAGCCCTATCTATGAATTGAACTTGCACACGACTCCAGAATGTAGCAATTCTGTTGCATTATTGTTCTGTAATATTATTCTTTAGCAAAGCTATCAAAGGATCAAAATCATTAAAACAATTAACAAACCATCCATCAAGCAAGAATACTTCTTAAAAAATGTTATAAAAATATTTTCAAGACACATTTGCTGTATTACTTTTAAATTGTAAACACTGCTAACTACTTTTATCTGTATTTCTAAACTCATAAAACAGATAGCTTATTAAATTAGTAGTGCTCAAATTATACTCCTAAATATGAGTCCTAAACTGCTATTATGTTACACTGCTATTTTTTAAGCAGGTTTCAAGTTCTAGCAGTCTAAATTTATCAGTCTTCACTGCTTATAAGGAGACCCATAGTTTTATTTAACATGTCCTATATATTAATAATAATATTAATATTAATAATGATAGTAATAATATTAATAATAATAATAATAATAATAATAATAATAATAATGCCTCATAGTGACGCCTAGGAAACGAAGGTATTACTAGGTCGGAAAAATTTGGTAAATTTTGTAAATTTTGCTTAGAGGCATTTTTATGCAGGCTTAAGTATCTTTTACGAACCTGAAAATCTTCAGACACGGGACCAACGGCTTAAAATTCCTCCCAAAACACTTACTCCTTTGGATTTCTTCCATCCTAATAAATTGAACGACCACGACCTGGTTTTAACTCGCGACCCTCAGGACCAGGGGCAAGAAGAATAACCACTAGTCCTCCGCGTCCGATATAATAATTATAATAATAATTATAATAATAATTCATCATCATCATCATAGTACATTCACGAATTTAGGCCATTTGTTGACCTGTTTCGGCCTCAAGAGAAACACCATCCAGAAGTCTTTTGAGTGGACGTCCTGGTCTTCTTCTTCCTGCAGGTTGATATCTTAACATTAGTTTGGGTATTCTGTGATCTTCCATTCGATGAACATGTTGTATCCATCTTGACTTATAATCAGAAATTTTGTTTTCTAAAGATTCCATGTGTAATTCTTCTAAGATGTCTTCATTTTTTTTGTGTTCTAGTAGTGTGTATCCTGCAGTCCTCCGAAGATATCTCATTTCAGCAGATCTAAGTCTCTGTATATCCTTCTGTTTCAACGTCCATACTTCGCTACCATACAAAAGAGTTGGAAGAGCCAGTGTTTTATACACTTTCAGTCTTGGATGCTTTTGGACTAACTGTGGCTTGAAGATAGAATTTATTAACCCTAAAATTCTTAAAAATTTAGATATTTTTGCATTTACATCCTTTTCTTCTTCATATGAGATATTGCATCCTAGATATGTAAAATTATTCACCTGCTCCAAAATTGTATTGTCCAGTATAATTTTACTTCTGACAGGTTCTACACCTTGAAATGCCATATTTTTTGTTTTTTCTGTAGATATCTTTAATCCATATTCTTCTGTAATTTTGTTAAGTTCATACAGACCTTTCTGTAGATTATCTTCGGAATTTGCTATTATTATTTGGTGATCTGCAAACAATAGGGTTTTTAATTTTCTATTTTCTGATATTCTTATTCCAAATTTATATGTTTTGTTCCAGCAACATATTACTTCATTGATATAAATTGCAAAGAGTGTTGGGGATAGGGGGCAGCCTTCTCTCACACCACGATTTATAATTCCTTCTTCAGAAAATCTGTTATTTAATTTAATCTTTATGGTGTTGTCTTTGTAAATATTTTGTATGTTCTGCCGAAGTAAATTTGGTATATTTCTGTCTTCCAATATATTTAAGAGTTTTGATCTCTTGACTGTGTCGAATGCTTTTTCAAAATCTATGAAAGCAAAATGTGTTTCTAAGTTGAATTCTCTTCTTTTTTCAAGCAATAGTTTAACAGAAAATGCTGAATCAATACAAGATCGTCCTTTCCTAAATCCATTTTGACATTCCATAAGGAATTTAATAATAAGGGGTAGTGACGTGTGTATAACCTCTCCTACCCAATTCTCATCCTCACCTTCTCGTGGTACAACCCGTTTTCACAAACGAGGCTCTGAGGACCGAGTCACGGCGGTATAACCGTTCCATCAGGTACTGAGTAAATGCTGTATCGTAATGTCTGTCCAGAGACTAAAAGGTAGCAGCCCTACCACTGGACTACTTAGCGTCGGGCCAGTAACCTGTCCTAAGGAACTTCAAAACTACTTTCAAGTCTCAACACGAAAAAACCCAGAAGGAATTGAAATATTGAAATATTGAAAATAATAATAATTATAATAATAATAATAATTATAATAATAATAATAATTATTATTATAATAATAATTATAATAATAATAATAATTATAATAATAATAATAATCTTCCTTTCGTGTGATAGACCTAGTGGTCTGCTACGGTCTCAAACCAACGTTTGAAGGGCCTGCCAATGATCTCTTGCCTGGTGGCTATTAACTTAAGATCTGACGTGGTATTCTCGTTCTGCTCATTCTTCTTACGTGAGATTTCCAGCTGTTTCTGTATTTTTGCACATATTCCATTATTGATTCCGTTTGTAATTCTTTGAGAATCTCAAAATTCCTTTTATGATCTGTTCTTGAGTAACCTGCAGTACGTCTCATAAATTTAATGTCTGCCGCAGTTAGTCTTTGTTCATCTACACTGCGAATTGCCAAGGCATTACTGCCATAACATAATATAAGTCTGGCCAGTGTTTTATAAATTCTAGTTAGTGTGTGTTGCTGTATTGTGTTAGGCTTGCAAATATTATTTATAATTCCTGTTACTCTGTTATTTTTTTAAATTTTTTTTACTAATATCTTGTTCCTCTTCGTATGTAACTCGATATCCGAGGTAGTTAAATATTTTACAAAAGGGAGAAATTATAGATATAATATTAAAACCCTGTAAAGTACAAAAGCACACAAAATTAAAAAAAATAATGTGTAACACTTTTGCAGTAGCCACATTATTATACGGATGTCAAAAAAGGGCTATAAAGGAAATTGATGAATACAACATCACGGTAGCATTGATAAGATTCATGAGGAAAACAGCAAAAAAACATAAGCAAAGATCATAGAACAAGCTGAGAAATACTTGTACGATTTAAAGTTGAGCCCGATATTGGCAAAATAAAAAATTATAGAAACATATGGAAACTACACGTTGGAAGAAAGATAAGAGAAGTACTGTCCAATTTAATGATAAAATACTGCCAGTTGGGAAACGAAGCCAAGATCAACCACTTATAATAGTACTGAATGGGTAATGAGACAGAACTGACCACTAGGCCTTTATAATTGACAGCCTGATGATATTAAATAATAAAAACAATAACAATAATAACAACAATAATAATATCACGCTTAGCGTTTTGATAGTATTTGGGGCACGTAGAATTTGATTTAAATTCATACCGGTTTACACGATATTTCCAAATCTTCTTTATTTCTTTCACAATAATACAAGGCACAAGCTTGAGTATCACACACAGTTTCTCTTCTAGTTTGTCTATTCACACTTACAATAGTATTGGTTTGCAACATTATCTTTGGTATATGTTTGTAGTATGATAAGTAGAAGGGCCTACTTGACGTCTCAGTCAGCCTCAACAATCAGAAGTATGGTTTTGTAGTTTAAAATTTTAACATAGTGACATCAACGGAGTTTTGTAATGTATTTTTAAAATCTTGAAACATTATCATTATCTTTCTGGTCATCTTCTCGATCATATCTCGCAGGTCAGACCATTACTCAATGTCAACGCACTCTCATTCTTTTTAAATTCGAGAATCATAACTATTTGGAACTCCAGTCTTGATCGCTCTCGAATCGAAACCTCGAGAGGCACAGACTTCTAGAAAGCGATACATAAACTCATCTGGAAAGGGAACGTTAAAAAAAGCACGAAGAGATCGCTAATAGTTGTACACATGACTCATGAACGGTCATTTGAGCAAATGGACATCAATTTACAAAATAATAATAATAATAATAATAATAATAATAATAATAATAATAATAATAATAGAGTTACTATTATTACCTTCATATATTATTATTATTATTATTATTATTATTATATCCCGTTCTTTCCCCTGAGAAGATTAGGGTGCTTCCTTGAAGGAGTATTTCAAAGCTAATTAATTTATGCTTATTTACCCAGAAAAGTCTACGAATGAAATGGAGTAGACATATCGTATCAGTGAGACATCCAGCGGGCAAATAAAGTATTACTTGAATGGTCAATAGTAGGTAAATTTATGCACAGAAGCCGCTCCATTCTGACTTGCGGTTCTTTTACGAGCCTGAAAATCTTTAGACTCGGTACTCACGGTTTAAAAGTCCTCCCCGATAACTTTTCCATTGGATTTTTCCATCCTTCAAATCTATCAACCACGGCCGAGTTTGAACCCCCGTCCCTCGGAACTACAGGCAATGAACATAACAATTAGTCCACCGTGGCCGATTATAATAATAATAATAATAATAATAATAATAATAATAATAATAATAATAATAATAATAATATATGCGTTATTTGTCTGGTATAGTCAAGACCGTTAAGGTCTTATCTTCCACTTAACCAGGGAATAATAAAGTAAAGTAAAATTGCATATACTTAACATAATTAATTATATGAACGTAGCCTATAGCCTAAACGCTATTAAATACTAATGTAGTCTAATAAATAAATTACAAAAAATAGAGTCTGGCTTATATAGGCTTAACTATAAATTCCCACATGGGGAGAATGGTGTTCCTTACAAAAGAGAATAAAAGTAATTAATTTAATTAATAAATATGGATTTTCATCAAGTAAACGCCTACTGAATTGATTATGCAATTAATTTAGTTACGGTACGCTATTTCCCTCAGAAGTCACCGAGTGGCAAGTTGATCGCTTAGAAGAGATATTTATAGCCTACTTAGTTATTATATGGGTGAGAAAAGTCATTTAAAATTTTGCTCAGAAGCTCTAATTTAAGTTTAAATTTATTAACTTGCGTTCCTCACAACTCGGTCATTTTACTTTGTAGATCACTAGTTCTGTCTTTCCTTCACGAGCCCGAAAATTTCAGACTCGAGACCCATGGCTTAAAATCCCACCTGGAGGACTTCTCTCTTGGATTTTTCCATCCCAAAAAAAAAAAAAAAAAAACATCGACACCGGCGGAATTTTAACTGTAAACCTTGGTGGCCAGAGGCAAGAAATCAGACCCTAGACCACCGAGGTTGGTAAAAACTAAAATAAAATAATAAAATAAAATACAAGTTTTTTAATAAGATATACTGCACTTATCCCTTTCCTCCCAGTCTTGTTCTTGCAATCCTTTACTGATAATTATTATTAGAAATGCTAAAAGTAAAGATATCATAGTTACCAAGTTACCAAGAGCTTCTATTTTGAGAAAAGAAGTGATTACAAACACTGTTACCAGAAAGACGAGAGGAACAAGGCTGGTGTTGAGTGCATTATTCCATTATCCTGCAGGAGCTCCACCCCTGGAGACCAATTGATATTACTCGGCTGATGACGTTATTCATCACAAGCAGTACTTGTCTAATGCTGCTTCCCTCTGCTGCCATCTCTTCAACCAAAAGCTTTCTTCTTGTAGTGCTAAGTACGACTGTACTCTGTATAATTAAATGTAAACTTCCTATCTTCATTAAAACTTACTCTCAGTAGTTTTATGGTAATTATTTTATTTTAGCTAAATTCTGAAAAAAAAAATGCAATTATAGAGGATGTACCCACGAAAGTATAATTTATTTATTTATTCAAACTTTCATGCATCCAACTCACTAAACATAAAAAACTACAATGAAAGAAATGATGATGATGTTAATGAAAATGATAATAATAATAATAATAATAATAATAATAATAATAATAATAATAATAATAATAATAATAATAATAATAATAATATGAAAGACAAAAGCAACGAAAACGGACATTGAATATAGGGACGTGGAATGTACGAGGAATTAGAAACAAAGTTAATGAAGTAGCAGGAGAATAGCATTAATCGAAATTAGAAACATAATGGAAGCAGAAGAAAGCATAATTGAAAGAATTTAGGAGAAGGAATTAAAGTGGTTAGGACATGTTTTAAGAATGGAAGATGAGCGATGGCCGAAGCAACTATATGAATGGCATCCGAACAGAAAGACGAAAAGAGGAAGACCAAGGTTAACATGGAAGGAAAACATGAAGACAGTAATGCAAGTTAGAGGGCTAAGCATCGAAGATGCCGAAGACCGTAGGCTTTGGAGGTTTGGCACGGGAAGACGGCAGCAGCTGTAAAAACCCGAAGATAGATAGATAATAACAATAATAATAATAATAATAATTATTATTATTATTATTATTATTATTATATTGTAAGTCTATGTTTTCCTTTTACAGAGATTTAGGCGCTCTCCCCCTACAGGGAAGAATTTGAACCATACTAATTTAGTTAAACTTGTTTTCGTATAGATGCCATTTTGAGTGGTACGTGTGCAGCGTTCCGTCTCATGCTGACATCTAGGAAACCAAGGTAGTACTAGGACGGGAAAATTCGGTAAATTTTGCTTAGAGACCTTTTCATTCAGGCTTAAGGATTTTTTACGAACCTCAAAATCTTCAGACTCGGGATCCACGGCTTAAAGTCCCTCCCGGAGGACTTGCTCTTTGGATTTTTCCGTCCTAAAAAATCCATCGACCCCGGCCGGGTTTGAACCCGCGACCCTTGGGACCAGAGGCAAGGAGTATAACCACTAGACCACCGCAGCCGACAATAATAATAATAATAATAATAATACTAATAATAATAATAATAATATTTTTTGCGCGAAAGTGCGTTTTGTCGCACTTACAGCAATGGCTACTATGACTGAAAGTACAACTTCCTACATTTCGGGGCTGCCAACCTAACTAACTATACTGTAAAAAAGTAACTATATTGTAATATTACATATTACAAGCACACGTGAGGGAAGTAAAATCACTGCCCTCTATATGTATACTATATACAATGTATATACAAACAAATATCGAAAAGGCAGTGTTAATATACATTATTCGAAATAAATTACAGCATTTTAAATGAACTGAACTTCATTTGAAACAATATAAAACAATAAATACGTACTTGCCGTCATTGTATAACTAATTCGTGCTACGGCCTCCTGTAATTTCACCTAATTAACATTGCCCACACTGTTAACGTTAGTCAGTTGTTTATAATGAACGCAAATATTTCCAACAAAGATGTTATTATTTTACTGTTATTTATTATTTTTAAATCTACATCCCGCAAGAAAATAATGTTCAACGCACGTTTGTGAAGTGTTTTACAGAATCGAGGAAAATGTTTAAAAACCGAGCGCTCGGTTTTTAAACATTTTCTTCGATTCTGTAAAAGCCACTTCCCAACTTCGCATCGTAATATACTATTTTTATTTATAAACAGGTTTACAATGTAATAAAAAATCTTCCTGTGCCCAAAGTTTTTTTTCTAATTTGTATCTTCTTTCATCATTCTTCTCTATCTTCCAATTTCAATTAGCTATACCAGACCTATCTCCTTCTTACTTCTTATTTTATCCATCCATTTATATCTAGGTCGACCTCTCTTTCATTTCTCAGGTGGAACCCATTCCAAAGCACTAAAAGTGTAACCAAGGAAATGACATAAAATATAGAATTGAATGAGGTGGATCGGTAATACCAATGCTAAACTGAGTTTTTTTGGGTTAAGAACATAAGAATAGATACCAAATTATAAATTTATTAATTCATAAATCGAAGCACACTAACACACGGTGCAGAAGCTTGGAAGTTGAATACAATTTTGAGTTTAAAACTTACGTGACGGAAGGACAAATTTGGCCTTTATTTATGTTAGGATCACTCGAATAATAGATAAGATATATACTGACTGACCCAAAAATATTGAATTTAGATTGCGAGGGCAGGATATGTGGCATGAATGGGAATGAAACAGAACATGGAAAACTGCTGTAGGAAAACCATAGGGAAAGCGCAAAGTTGGTAGACCAATAACTTTCACCATGATTTTATTGAAGTACATTAGCTATACAGGGGGGCACGCCGTAGCGTAGTGGTTAAGGCACTGGGCTACAAGCCGGAGGGTCGAGGGTTCAAGTCCCGTTGGGGTCAGGATTTTTAAACTGACCCAAACTCTCTGGCGGCACTATGGCCCTGGGGCCGACTCAGCCTCTAACGGAAATGAGTACCAGACGCTTGTTCTGGGGTAAAGGCGGCCGTCACGCAGGGCTGACACCCCGGCTGACATCAAGTGCCGATTGTCTAGAAAAAGTGGGAGCCTTAACCTTCTACTATCCCAAAGGCCTCCTGAGGCCTGTTGTGGGATCACTTTACCTTTACCTTACATTATACAGGGCATTATTGAAAATATCATAGTTGAGGATAAGATGCTTATTGGATGAACCTCCAATTTATACAGTGCCAATGGAGTTATTTGTAATTTGACACTTTCAGCATATTTGTGACAAGGGGAGATTCTATTATTATGCATTAGTGAATCTATGTAACGATACCACACACATGAATTCAAATAAAAAAAAACGAAAAATCCAAAATAAATGTGAGAAATGCATTATAGTTAAGTGGAACGTTGAACTGAAAGTAATCTAAAAATCACCATATTAACAATATAAAATATGTATTAGTCATTGTCCAATCAGTGTAGCCAACCTATCACAAAACATGCTAATAAACAAGTGAATGCTAAACTAATCTGGTTTACAGTAACTCACATATTTAGACCTACTCAACCGAACTTGCTCAAAGTAACGCTTACTTGCCCACTAATGTAGATGGACTCCTGGGATAGAATCCCTTACATGTCATCATCATCATCTGCATTCATGAATTAGGTCTGTTGACCCGTTCCGACTTCAGCCCATCTCTTTCTAGGTATGCCCACATCTCGGGTGCCTTCAGGTTTGTATTTTATTTGTTTTGGATATCTATCTTCATTCATTCTGTCTATGTGTTGCTTCCATTTTTGTCTATATGTATCTATTTGATCAGTTATTGCAAATATTTCAAGTTCCTGTCTTATTTCTGTGTTCTTGATTCTGTCTTCCTTAGTGCACCCCTTATATGTGTGTAAACATATTAGCAATTCACTCTAGCGGGAACTTGTTATCATATTGGCCAACATGATACTAGAAGACACTTGTTCTGCTTTCGAACATTGGCAGGTGACACCCTGGCATATATTACCATTATTATTATTATTATTATTATTATTATTATTATTATTATTATTATTATTATTATTATTATTATTATTATTATTATTATTATTATTATAAACTAGCTAATACCCGTCGTGCGCTGCTCCTCCTAAATAAACGTTAATGTGTTTTTACCACCAGCCGTGCGCTGTTATGGTTGCCAAGGAATCTGTTTATCCCTATATTCTTGGCATCAATGAAAGACAAAAATGTTTGTGAGTTATCCGTAGAAGATAAACATATGCTGTCGCGGTCGTTTTTGTAGAGTTTTGTGAGATATTCAATTGTGTATACATTAATTTGGTGTATTCGTTATGAAAATATATATACAGTCAATATGCCCATTTCACCAATAAATGTTTAAAATGGTCAACAAGTTTCTACAGCCAAGCTGTCATTCTCAAGACCAGATATTGACTGAAGACAATATAGATAAAAAATAAAGATACAAATTCAGTTAAAAACAAACTACGTCACATGACGCAATCATTCACAAGTGAAAGTAAAACATAATAAAACTAATCCTCTTTTTTATCAATTAGAGAAAAGAGGGGGCTGTACGGAATAGGGCCTTTGTCTTTGTTCATTATTTTATCCTTATTTTTATAAATTCCAACTTCCAAACTTTCAAGGACGTTAAGGAATTTGAAATCCCTGACCGAACGAACCAGCCTAAGATTACTTTTGTTGATAGCGTGACCGTACTCAGAAATATGCTGGGCAACTCCAGATTTTTCAATTCTGTTAAGTCTGAAATGGGCAATATGTTCATTAAATCTAGTTAAAATGGATCTTCTGGTCTGCCCAACATATTTCAAGTCACAGTCATTGCATGCAATTTCATAAATCCCGGATTTCTCTATACAATCGACTTTATCTTTAGGGTTTCCAAGTAAACTATTTAATGTCAAAGTGGAAGTGAAAATCAATTTAGTATCTAGTCCTTTGAATATCTTGTTCAAACCTCTAGTTAAAGAGGGAACGTACGGCATAATAGCAAAATTAGCTTTATTAATAGGAGAATGGAAAGCTGTAGAATCCATAACAAGTTTTCTAAATTCAAATTTACGAATCAACTTATCAATAATATTTCCATTGAAACCATTACACTTAGCTATATCTTTAATGGTTTTGTAATTCCTTATTATATCTATTTTTACTTAACGGAAAAGTGATAAGACGGTGAACTAAAAAATTGAAACTGGCCATTTTATGTTGATTACAATGGTGAGAATCTGCCGGGATATATCTAAATGTACTGGTATCTTTTCTATAAATATCAAATTCCAATCTATAATTGTTTCTAATTATTATCATATCTAAAAAAGGCAGCCTTCCATTCTCTTCCTCTTCATACGTAAAATTTATGCTGGGAGTTCGGTCATTTAATATTTCAACAAATTCCTGTACATTGCATTTTTTGGTATCAAAAATAGCAAAAATGTCGTCAACATATCTGAGCCAGACCCTTGGAAAGTAATCTAATTCCTTCCCAAGCTCCGTCTCAAATCTGCTCATAAAAAGATCAGCTAGGAAAGGAGACAATGAATTACCCATTGCCGTTCCCTCCTTTTGTTCATAAAACTTATTGTTAAATTGAAAAATGTTCTGATTCATGCAAAGTTCCGTTAACTTGATATATTGATTGACAATATGGGGCTCCAATTTATTCTGTAGTAGTAGGTCTTCTAAGAAACTCAGCGTCTGAGGTATAGGTATACTCGGAAAGAGAGATTTCACATCAAAAGAAATCAAAATCTCTCCATCCTTCAGCTCGATATTCTTAGTTTTCTCAATGAATTTCTACGAATTCTTAACAGCAAAGCCGGGCTGTGGTAGGGGTAGATTACCGAACTCACAACTCAACCATTTAGAAATATTATAAGTGGGTGCAGATATAGCTGAAACTATAGGTCTAACTAATTTTCCCGGTTTGTGTATTTTTGATAAACAGTACAATTTAGGTACCAGAGGATTCGAAATATGCAATTTCCTAGCTGATCTTTTTATGAGCAGATTTGAGACGGAGCTTGGGAAGGAATTAGATTACTTTCCAAGGGTCTGGCTCAGATATGTTGACGACATTTTTGCTATTTTTGATACCAAAAAATGCAATGTACAGGAATTTGTTGAAATATTAAATGACCGAACTCCCAGCATAAATTTTACGTATGAAGAGGAAGAGAATGGAAGGCTGCCTTTTTTAGATATGATAATAATTAGAAACAATTATAGATTGGAATTTGATATTTATAGAAAAGATACCAGTACATTTAGATATATCCCGGCAGATTCTCACCATTGTAATCAACATAAAATGGCCAGTTTCAATTATTTAGTTCACCGTCTTATCACTTTTCCGTTAAGTAAAAATAGATATAATAAGGAATTACAAACCATTAAAGATATAGCTAAGTGTAATGGTTTCAATGGAAATATTATTGATAAGTTGATTCGTAAATTTGAATTTAGAAAACTTGTTATGGATTCTACAGCTTTCCATTCTCCTATTAATAAAGCTAATTTTGCTATTATGCCGTACGTTCCCTCTTTAACTAGAGGTTTGAACAAGATATTCAAAGGACTAGATACTAAATTGATTTTCACTTCCACTTTGACATTAAATAGTGTACTTGGAAACCCTAAAGATAAAGTCGATTGTATAGAGAAATCCGGGATTTATGAAATTGCATGCAATGACTGTGACTTGAAATATGTTGGGCAGACCAGAAGATCCATTTTAACTAGATTTAATGAACATATTGCCCATTTCAGACTTAACAGAATTGAAAAATCTGGAGTTGCCCAGCATATTTCTGAGTACGGTCACGCTATCAACAAAAGTAATCTTAGGCTGGTTCGTTCGGTCAGGGATTTCAAATTCCTTAACGTCCTTGAAAGTTTGGAAATTTATAAAAATAAGGATAAAATAATGAACAAAGACAAAGGCCCTATTCCGTACAGCCCCCTCTTTTCTCTAATTGATAAAAAAGAGGATTAGTTTTATTATGTTTTACTTTCACTTGTGAATGATTGCGTCATGTGACGTAGTTTGTTTTTAACTGAATTTGTATCTTTATTTTTTATCTATATTGTCTTCAGTCAATATCTGGTCTTGAGAATGACAGCTTGGCTGTAGAAACTTGTTGACCATTTTAAACATTTATTGGTGAAATGGGCATATTGACTGTATATATATTTTAATATTGTATCACCAAGAAGATCAATTGTGTATTAAATATATTCGTTATGGTTTAGGCAGCGTAAGCCATTTAAACGTAAAAATAGGATCTTTTTATTTCACGTTTTTCAATACAAAGGGTGATTTTTAGGGGTGAAGGGGTTGAGTTTTACAACTCTCTTATAGCCTATGTTCATCCCCGGAATCTCCTGAACATTTTTCAAAAAGCCCTATCACAATCGAATGAACGGTATGGCAGAGCACGCTTGTCCGGGAATCAACTTATCCCGATCTTCTTGGCATCAAAGAACGACAAAAATGGTTATTATCAGTATCCGCAAAAGATAAACATACGATGTCGCGGACTTTTTTTGTAGAGTTTTGTGAGATATTCAATTCTGTATACATTAATTTGGTGTATTTGTTATGGTTTAGGCAGCGTAGGCCATTTAAGCGTCAAAATAGGGACTTTCTTTCACGTTTTTCACAACAAAGGGTGATTTTAGGAGTGAAGGGGTTGAATATCACAACTCTCTTATAGCGCATGTTCATCCCGGGAATCTCCTGAACATTTTGAAAAAACCCCATCAAAATCGGATCAACTGTATGGCCGCGCATAGAATACGAACAAACAAACCAACAAACAAAGAAACAAACGAACATTGATTTTTATATATTAGATTGTCGTCAGTGTTGGTGCCTAGTACATAGGAACGACGAAGATTGGGACGGCATAATACTTGATGTAAAACGTTTGCACAAGTTAATTTATACAAAGTTCTGGAATACTCTGCATTGCCTCTATCTTTATTGGTGAAGTTTATGTTAGAAACAGAACCAGGGGACGAAGAAAGATATCCCCAGTGAGTTTGAGAAAAAAATTTCAAATATGGAATGACGTAGAGTTTGCGATATCGGTTCAAATTGATGGAACGAGTGTAAGTGCGAGCGGGAGGCAGATAACCGGAGAAAGAGGAAGATATCTTGTGCCATTGCAAGATGAAGGGATACCATTAACTTTCCTTACATATTTCACGCTAGCTTGGACAGCCATGCTGATATCTGCTGGCGCCGCCAGAAATACGTTTCCTATAGCTTCCAACAACACATCGCTAATACAAAAAATCGTTTTCATAAAAGCGATATTCGTATAATATAATTTTCGGATTAGAATAAATATTTCGATAAGTAATACAAAAGAATTACATTTTTTAGGATTGCTCCAGTATTGTTGAAATTTCAAGCATATTATCGCTTTTAATGTAATACTAGCAGTAGCAGTAGTAATATTAGCAGCAGTAATATCAGTAGCGGTAATATCAGTAGCGGCAATAACAATAGCGGCAATAGCAGGAGCGGCAATAGCAGTAGCGGCTGTAGCGGCAGTAGCAGTAATAGCAGTAACAGTAATAGCAGTAACAGTAATAGCAGTAATAGCAATAGCAGCAGTAGTAGTAGTAGTAGTAGTAGTAGTCTGCACGATGCTCTAAATTAGACAGGAAACAGTATTCGATAAAATAATCAACTTTACCGAAATAATTATACAATTTGTGGGAAATAAACAATTACAGTGGTTTAGAAAAGTGAAGAGGACGAATGAAGAGCCAGTTAGGAGTTAGGAGTGGATTCCAAATCGGAGGAAAAGAAGGAGATCTAAGAAGACAAGGACAGAGTGAATTATGAATTTGATGAAGTACAGGGGGCTGCAGGATTGAGACTGGAAGGACAGAGACGAATGGAGCAAGAGAATCAAAACTTAATATTGGGCACAAAAAGATGTTGTATACATTTACAATTTGTTAAATAAATAAAATAATAATGTAGTAGTAGCACGAGGGGAAAAGGATTGGCCGATGAAGAGTGGAATGACAGGGAGATGTGGAGGAGAATGATAGTAGATTAATTGGGTGCAGGAAAATCTGAAACATTGTCAAACCTGCTAAAATCTTCTTCTTCTTCTTCGGCTTTCCCCCACTTATAGGTTTGCCGTCTTCAGTTTCCATTTATCTCTATCATTCCAATCTCCCTCTTCCAAATTCCGATCATCCATTATAGTTCTGTCGTAGGTTTTCCATTTCCATCTTGGTCTGCCACGTTTATTTCTTCCAGGGATGACCATTGGTATATATTTTTTGGCCATCTTTCATTTTCCATTCTTTGTACATGGCCATACCATTTAAGTGTTTGATTTTCAATCCTCTTAACAACAGATGTGGTGACATTCATTTCTCTCCAAAGGAATTCATTTCTTATTTTTATCCTGTCTTGTTTTTTGGAGGCTTCTTCTAAAATAATCAAATTCAACTGTTCTAAATTTCTTCTTTTGTAATTCCGTCAAAGACCAAGTTTCACTTCCATATGACAAAATATTCTGTATTATGTTCTTATAAATTTTCATTTTAGTTTTCTTTGTAATATTTTTATTCCAAATTACTCCATGTAATGTCTTAGTTTGCCATTGCAATTTTAGTCTGTACATCTCTCTCACAGGTACCAAAACTTGTAATTATTGACCCAAGATATTAAAAAAATTCACACTTTTTTATTTTCCCTGTTTCACGTATGAGGTCATCCACATTCTTTCCCAAACACACACATTCTGTTTTCCGTAAATTTATATTCAGTCCCCATTTTTTATATTCTTCCATTAGTTTATTTATCATATATTTCATATCATCTTCATCCCCTGCAAAAAATGATTTGATCATCTGCAAACAACAATGAATGCAGTACTTTTCCTCCTATAGGAATACCCATTTCAGAACATTTTTTATACCACAAGTTAAGAGCCTGGTCTAAATAAATGTTAATAAATATGAAATGATTGTATTGTCACGGGTCCTCTACAAGTACACAAAGTTTCAAGTCGATCCAATGATTTTAAGTGGGTGAAAATCGCGTTGAAAGATTCCGTTACTAGATAGATAGATACAGGTCAAGCTAATATGAAGCGTGTAAAAAGAATTGGTGATAAACTGCATCCCTGCTTAAGGCCTTTATTCACTGTGAATTCCTCTGTTAAAGTATTCTGTATTTTTACTTTAGCTTTTGTATTACTATAGATCCTCCTAACAATATTAATCCATTTATCACAGATATTCAGATTTCTCATTGCCGTCCATAACAATTGTCGAGGTACACTATCATATGCCATCTCTAAATCAATAAAGGTCATATGTAGTTCTTTATTTTTTGCTAGGATTTTCTCTTGTAATTGTCTAAATACAGAAAATATTATCAATACATGATCTTCCACTCCGGAATCCACAATGTTCTTCTCTTAAGTTATCTTTTATCTCCTTAAGTTTAAAATTTATAATTTTACTAAAAATCCTAGCTGTTGAAGGTAAAACGCTTATACCTCTATAATTGGAACACAGTTTCTTATCACCTTTTTTAAAAATAGGAGTAATGTACATTACAGTACAATACATTACCTGTTAAAATAAAAATAAAATAAAAACAAAATAAAGATTTTGTATTATTATGAATATTTTTTCCACCGCTGTGGCCTCGAGGCAGCGTACTGCTTTGTCACGCAGCGGGCCCGGGTTCGATCCCCTGTCGGGGCAGTTTTTCTGGGTGAGGTTTTTATCGGGGTTTTTCCTCACCTGTAAGACAAATGTCAGGAAAACTCTAAGGTCCAAACGGTCCCCGAAATCACATGGCCATCATCATCATCTTTCAGCGGTGTGGAAAGCAACGGGAAGCTACCACACTACAATTCCCTAGTAAACTGCAAGCATAGCATGAAAATGGTATGATTGCAGTGAATGACCTGCCCTCGGGCAGAATTACTATGGATGGATGAATATTTTAGTGTTGCTTGAAATATGAACCAGTCCCACTGCATGACAAGGCAGCACGCTACCTCGAGAACATAATGATTTAAATGGACGAAATATTAAGAGAGAGATACATATTTTAATAAGAATATTTATCGAAGTTTATATATATACGTTAATTATAGTGCGGGAAATTAGATAAAAGTAGCCTATGCCGTGAATTTACAACTTTCATTTATAAATTGATCAAACTGTTACTTTATCGTCGTAACAAAATAAGAGCTTCTACTTGTTTTACACAAAAATAAAGTGTAATAGTTTCTGGTGAATGAAACATTCCTTGTGTCCTCTGAGAAAGAGCCGTGTTCTACCGAGAATCATCTCATCTCATCTCATCTCATCTCATCCTAACTATTATACATGAACAAGATCACACGACATTTCTTTACTTTCGATACCACAGCACAGGACATGTTTGTACTCTAAATCTTACACAATATCTATGACTAGAGCATGGAACTCACTTCCCAGTCATGACATCATATCATCATTTAAATGCAAATTAACTGATATCTTAAGTTACACATAATAATAATACTACCAGCATAACAACTATATTCAATAAATATTCATCTAGGAATCTTTTCTTGTTTTATTTTATTTTACTTTATTTTATTGGACGTTTAGGAAATACTTTACATTCGCATTCGTCAACAAATGCGAAGCGGTTTACACTATGGAATCACGGGATGCAGCCAACATATACACGATATCTGACGAACCTAAAAGCTAACCTAATGCAATATAAGTACTCTAACCTGTGAAACACCAACCTAAAAGCTAACCAAACGCAATTAAAGCGGTCTAACTTGTCAAAGAATGCAACGGCCAAAATAAATAGGAAGTTATAAAACTGAAGTATATGTGTATAGTTAATTAGCATATACTCTATGTTGGCTGCACTGGAACATGTCTTTGTTGTTGCATAGAATATTCGTTATATCAATATGGCTGCCACGTCGTCATTTTATGTCTGTAGTGCAATATCATAGAACAACGTATTAAAATAATAGCCAGAAAAAATGTAAAAATCATTGCAAATTGTGGGAAATAATTTGAAAAATGAAACCTAAAGATTACAATTTGACAGGAATTAAATAACTTGCGTCACAGGTTGTAAAGTTTAGCCGCATGCTTAGTTAGTGATAGCTAATATTGGATCACATCCGCATAGTCTTTTGTTTAAGTCTATACTTCATTATTTTAAAATGTTGCAATACGTATATATATTTAGAAATATTTTATTTTTCGCTGATTGAGTGAAAGAGAAAGTCTTAAGGCCTTAAATCTGCCAGCTTCAATAAAGTATTTTATATAATAATAACAATAATAATAATAACAATAACGACAATAATAATAATAATAATAATAATAATTATTATTATATTATTATTATTATTATTATTATTATTATTATTATTATTATTATTATTATTATTATTATTATTATATAGCTTCAACTAAGCGAATTCTTTAGCAAGTCCAATTTATGGTCCGATTTGCTGGTTTATCGAATATATTCATTTAGTTAATTTGGTCCTGTGTTTACCGTTTTGTTTCTAAAACATAAACAGCCAAAGAATTATTTTTAAATTCTGAATTTCAGGTAAATCTCCTTCTGAAATTCGGGTTTCGCAGAGTTTTGGAGGAAACCATTCGTATCTTATTTCAATGGCATATAGTAAATTTCGTCGCAAAAAATCGAAAATTGAGGCCACTAGAGTTACTTTTGTGTTTTGGCTTCAGGTGAATCCTCACTCCTAATGGTCCGATTTTGCTGGTTAATGAACTCAAGTTTTCATTTCTTAATTAATTGCCATACACCGAGTTTGGTTCCGGAAATACAAAAACTGGGGCTGCCAGAGCGTTACGAGGTACACGTAGACACGTTACTATTATTATGTAGGATGGAGAAAAGTATCCAATTTATTTAAATACTTTAATAAAAGTACTTTTTTGCATCTGATATCGCCCTACAGATGTGAACACAAGAAAGTATTGAATGTTACATTATTTACTTCAACAAGTCTCGTGGACAGCAATGGGCAACACATGTGGAATTAACGGATAATGAAAAAGGGGCATGGAAACTCCATGTATGAAAACCGGAAGGAAAGCGCCCAGTAAGAAATCTAAATTCATATTTGGTCTAACATTCGCTTCATGATTACCTAGTGTAAGATACATATATTAATTGGTATTGTTAATTTGATTTATCATATTTACAGTGATTTTGAGAAGGCATTCGATCGTGTTGAATGAGATAAGTTATGAAAAATAATGGAAATACATGGATACCCCGCAAAATTAATTTATGTGATAAAACGTTAATATAAAAAATCTCAAATTATAATAAATATAGGCACATCAAGACAGAACCAACTTTAATAATTAGAGGTGTAAGACAAGGGTGTAGTTTATCACCTACCCTTTTTTATTTATATATTAATGACATCATCCGAAATTGAAAAAGTAATGTTAATGTAGGTTTAAGGATGGACCATTTTAAAATATTATATGTTTTAATGTATGCTGACGATGTGGTTATTATTCAAGAAAATGAAAATAATTTTCAGTACTCTTTACACCAATAAAATCAGTTATGTTAAGAATATAAGTTTTAAAATATCAAAGGAAAAACCGAAAATAATGGCATTTTGGGGAAGTGAACATATAAGATCAAAAATCATAATAGACAACAAACCTCTGGAAAAAGTAACAAATTTTAATTATCTGGGTTGTACCATTACTATAAACACAAAATCTGAAGGAGACGTAAATGAGAAACTGTGAAGATTTCAAATGATATGTGGAACTATACATAAAACATTAAAGAACAAATCAAGAAGAGATGCTAGATTGAAGTTTTATAAAACATTGGCAGTTCCTGCATTACTTTATGGGAGTGAAACTTGGATAATGACCAAAAAATTACAAAGTAGAGTACAAAGCGTAGAAATGAACTTCCTTAGAAGAACAAAAGGCTGCACAAGAATGGGTTGGTTAAAGAATAAATATATAAGAACAAAGATAAAATATCCATTATGATAAAATCAAAGGATATAGAGAAAATTGGGTTAGATATGTGGAAAGAAAGAACGTAACAAGATTATAAAAAGCAGCATTTAACCACAAACCAAGAGGTTAGAGGAATGTTGGAAGGCCAGTGAAAAGATGGACAGAACAATAGTCAATATCTGGTCTTGAGAATGACAGCTTGGCTGTAGAAACTTGTTGACCATTTTAAAACATTAATTGGTGAAATGGGCATATTGACTACATATATATTTTAATATTATATCACCAAGAAGATCACTTGTGTATTAAATTAAAAACTGTGAGGCGGAACAGGCATTTTGCCTAGCCCATGAAGTGAAGAAGAGGAAGAAGAAGAAATTATCATCATCGTATAAAGTGTTGTTTATACATGACATTTACATTGTAACATTTAATATCTTTTTAAATTTTCATAATTAATATAGTGTGTATGTAATCTCTACTGTTAAATATGTAGGTCCAATTGTAATTTGTCCTCGTTTAGTGGAAGAGAAGGCCTTATGGCCTTAACTCTGCCAGAATAAATAAAACAGTTTATTGTTATTATTATTATTATTAGTATTATTATTATTATTATTATTATTAAGTAGGCAAAAATGATGTGAGGTACTTAGATTAGTCATGCATTGAGGGAGATGAATTATACAGGTGATCACTGGAAAACATTAGCTGAGCATGTGGATAAATGGAGAGCTCATGTCTGCGCAGCCATGAATCTACGGGTTCCATAGTTTCAGCGGGTGAGTTAGAGTTAGTTAGTAGAACATGGCTGGCATCTGCAAACAAGGTGATAGTATTATTCAAATTAGGTGAGTATTTTTTGTAACTGATCATGTGACGCTGGACGTCTGGCGTCACTCGCGCAGACATTGAGGACAGACCACAGAGTGATGACAAAACTCGAAAAACTTTTCACTCCATGTTCATATGAATTTCCATAATCTTCTGCCAACTTGTGGTTATGACGTTTCTAAATCTTGAGATCACACACACGTTCAAACTACTTGGTAAAATGAGCACGTCCCTGTCTTAATTCCGAGCTAAGTTCCAGTTTTACTCTAAACAAATTTGCATAAAGTATTACTCCGTTTACTCTCTCTATCGGTGAACCGTGGTACTACTTTTAACCACCATATGGTTGAGTTGTGTAAAACAGAGACACTGTTCTTAGGCAACATCGTATTTTACGGGAAATAATACTGAATACAAAATAGGATGTTACCAATAATTTAGAAATTCCTCCATTTCTTATTTATTTAAGACAAAAAATATATATATGGGCCTATTTAATTAGACGTTTACGCTTTTTCCCTTATGTCAAAGATAAACTTTATTTACCGATACAATTTCATTTTGAGCAGAATTTATGTTCAATGCTGACTCACTTGTAAATTCTGATACTATGTTCACCATATCCTTAATGTTTATTGTCAGAATTGTTTTACTAAACTGTTTCTAAATATTTAAAACAATATCTTTCCCTCCGCTTTTCAAGTTAAATGCTACCCAGTGTTAAAAAAATTCTACAGAAATTTTGCAAAATAAAACAATTGAAATTCCAAGCATTCTGTATTACGCTTGCGCAAGAATTATACAATGCTCATTTAATGTAAAAAATTGCAATTATATATTTTAAGAATCTCCCATTTAACTTGTGTAGATATGTGCTAGATAATAGCTACACATTTTTTTGCGCGATAGTGCGTTTTGTCGTACTTACTAGCATGGCGACCATTATTGAAAGTTCAACTTCCTACATTTCGGGGTTGCCAACCTAAATAACTATACTATAATATTAGATTTACACCCACATGCGGTAAGTAAAACTACTGTCCTCTACGTATACTATATGCAATGTATATACAGAAAATACCCAAAAGGTAGTGTTAATATACATTATACGAAACAAATCACTCCATTTTTAATTAACTGATCTTCATTTGAAACAATATAAAACAATATATACGTACTTGGGGCCACGTTATCGATAACTGTTCTCAAGGCCTCCTGTTGTTTCAACTAATAAACATTGCCCACACTGTTAACGTTAGTCAATTGTTTATAATGAACGCAAATATTTCCAACAAAGACATTATTTTACTATTATTTATTATTTTGAAAACACCATCGCGCAAAAAATAATGTACAACGCACGTTTGTGAAGCGTTTTACAGAATCTCGGAAATCAAAAGCTCGCTATCGCTCGGTTTTTAAACATGTTTCCTCGATTCTGTAAAAACCACTTCCTAACCACGCATCATAATATAGCCTACTATTTATTTCCTTTATTTCGAGTGTTAGAGAACGAACTATATTTTTTACACGCTTTAAGATAAAACCATTATTGGACCAATAAAAGTGCAATCATACTTCTGATTTTTTACATTACAACAGGAACTTAGCTCGGAAGAGGAATCAGTCTCTCAGGAGCTATGTCGTACTTGTATTCTAAACGGCTCGTCGGCGAAACTATGGAACCCAGAAGTTCAGGACCGCTGGAGGATAACGTCTCTATAATCTGAACTGACGTTTTCCAACAATTCCTCACTGAATTCACCTCTCTCAAATCAGATTAATTTTATTCTCTCATTTCATTCTTGTTCAAAATAATGGATCATTTTCTTCTTGTCTTCGTACAAGACATCTCTATATATACATATAGAATGTGAGTTTGTCATTTATGGACTCAAAACTACTTGGCCGATTTGAATGAAGTTCTTACCATAATTTAGAGATTTTTCTGGGTATTTATGTAGGTAACCTATTAAGCTAAATACTATAAGGCCCAAACTAAAAAAAGGGGGGGGGGCATCGGTGCACTAAAAAAGTTTTTCTTGGACGCTTAAATGGCTTACGCTGCCTAAAACATAAATACTGCAAATCAATGTACAAAGAGTTGAATGTATAAAAAATTCTACAAAAATCCGCAACAGGATACATCTATCTTTTACGGATAACTCACAGTAATAATTTTTGTCTTTCAGCTCAATAATACCAAGAAAATAAGGATAGGTAGATTTCCTGGCAACACTGTTAATCAGCAATTGATATCTAAAAATAATTACAATATAGATTTATAAATATTTTTCTTTTTACTTATTCAATTAAACATAAAAACACATTTGATTTATTTAGGCGTAGCAGCGCACGCCGAGTATTGCCTAGCCTTCGATTTAAAAACATGTTTTTATGCACTCTCTTCTCAAACACTCGTAATTTTCTGTCCTCTCAAAGTAGTAAATTATCAAATAGTCCAATTTTTAAGAGCCGCATTTAAAGTTACAATCAGATAAACCAAATAAATTTATGAAATCAATATAACATAGGCCTACTTATTGTATTTAAGGGCAACTGAGTCTAGCTATAGTCTCTCCATTGTCAGGAGTTTCTAGGCCAAGCTAATTTAGTTACGATTATTCTCCTACAGATTTCATTTATTGAAATTTTAAAAATAAAAATTTGTTTAATTAAATCAATGTGATAAAATTCATATCAAATTCCGTTGAGATGAATAGTCATGAGACAAAAACTTAAAATATGTACCTTTTGGCACGTGCCGTCGTCCTCAACTGTGTTAAAATATTATATTTAAAATATTATCTGGAAGTTAACTTCCATCATCAGTAGGGTGCGTATCTGCTATTAGTTGTTGTTGGTTAAGACGTTGTAGACTCGATGTGTCTTTAGTAGCAACTGACTTGTTTTTGACGATCTCATATAACGGGTTGTACGAGTGAGGTGCGTTCTCATTTAAAAGTAGGCTGTTGTTTATTTATTTTATAATTTCAAGGTCTTAAAATATATTGATCTTTGCTGGGATGTTTTCTTTGTGGATTATCTTTTCCAGCAGATATGCGGTACAATAAATAGCACGTGAAAGGAAAAACGAGAAACAAACTCAAATGCAATCTGATTAAAATTATGTCCAAAAATAGTGTTCTAATGTAATATTGATTATTTTTCAATTAAATAATACATATAATTATGAGTTTTGTAAAAACATTATTTAATTATGCGGAATTTTCCTAGTCCTATTGCGAAATTAGCAGAGTTGTCAAAATGTTCACAGTTGAACACTGATTTTTCAAATTTAAACAGTACAATGAAAAAATATTTAAACTTGATTTATTCTTTAAATAAATCTTTATATAATATTTTTTCAACAAATAATTTTTTTTCTGAATGAGATCTGAACATTTTGGAGAAAAAATCTCAATACTGCGAAATTAGTCTGGTTTGCCCTACGATGACACCAATACTAGTTCTATTATATGAATTAAAAACTTGGATCATACCACGAAACATTATCAACAAATTGCAGGCAAAAGAAATGAGGTTTTTGAGATGTTAAGAGTTATACGTACTATGTTAGATAAATTTAAAAATGAGGAAATAATTAAACGTATTGTTATTAGAGGAAAGGATTCATCATTATAGAGATCAATTGATTGAACACCTAGAAAGAATGAACAACAGTCGTATTCCTAGAAGAATTCTTGATTATAAACCTGAAGGAAGGAGAGAATTGCGAAGACCACGGAAACGTTGGTTGGAGAATATGTGAAGCCGGAACAGGCTTAAGAGCCTAATCCATGATTGAAAAAGAAGAATAAGAAGAAACAATTAAAATTTTCAACCCTGTCGGGTATCAAACCCTGTCCCGGTAATCAAGAATCAGGCGTTACCGCCTCAGCCAGCACGGCGGACTCGTTATTGTCTGTAATTATTGAAAGATTAACTAGAAATAGATATCGCAGGATGTGTCGTTTATGTACCCCCACAGTACGTGAGCACCATACATATTTACAAACATTTTTAAGATTTGTCATTGATCACGACATATATATGTCTGGTTTTCCTGCATTTTTATTTGTTACTTGTCCTCCGCTATCACCATATTTTACTGATATCTCCGTCTCCGGAAATATATTACGATATTTCGAATAGAAGTCTCCAAATACATGTATAACATTTTCATATGAATTATAAAATTCTTCAATAACATTTATTTATATAGTATTTGATTAATTTCAAGATGTCACAAGTTTATTTACTATGGAATATTTAGGGTATTTGTGCTATGGCTTATAAACTCCAATGGAGGCATATATATATATATATAGTTTCTTTGTAGGAGTTCAATATAACTACATAAAAATACATGACATATATTTTCGTTATTGAAGTGAATTTTATTATAATATTAAAATAGATTCATAAATCGGAATACGTTAATATTATAAAATTGATGAAGGCCCACAACTCAATGGTATTAAAAAGTAGTTAGTTTATGCAGATAGTGTAGTATTGTTAGGCGATAGCAAGAGATGTACAAACTAAAATTGCAAATGATAAAAATACAACTAAGACATTACATAGAATAAATTGGAACAAAAATATTACAAAGGAAACTAAAAATGAAAATTTATGAGTATAATACAGAATATTTTTCATATGGATGTGAACTTGGTCTTTGACGGAATTATAAAAGAATAAAATTAGAACAGTTGAATTTGATTATCTTAGAAGAAGCCTTCAAAAAACAAAACAGGATAAAATAAGAAATGAATTCCTTTGAAGATAAATGAATGTCAGTACATCTGTTGTTAAGAGGATTGGAAACCAAACTCTTAAATGGTATGGCCATGTGCAAAGAATGGGAAATGAAAGATGGTCAAAAATATATTATATACCAATGGCTACCCCCTGGAAGAAATAAACGTGGCAGACCAAGATGAAAATGGAAAATCTATTCCAGAACTATAATGGATGATAGGAATTTGGAAGAAGGAGATTGGAATGATAGAAATAAATGAAAAATGAAGACAGCAAACCTATAAGTGGAGGAAAGCCAAAGAAGAAGCAAGGAAATTAAAATTGTTTGTGGAAAGAGTGTTGTTGTATAGATGCTGTTTGTTTATTAAAATTGATCACAGAGAAACGAAGAGTATTTAATAAGGAAACCCATCCTCCTCCTTCTTCGGCTTTCCCCCATTTATAGGTTTGCCGTCTTCAGTTTCCATTTATCTCTATCATTCCAATCTCCCTCTTCCAAATTGCTATCATCCATTATAGTTCTGACGTAGGTTTTCCTTTCCATCTTGGTCTGCCACATTTATTTCTTCCAGGGAGTGACCATTGGTATATATTTCTTGGCCATCTTTCATTTTCCATTCTTTGTACATGGCCATACCATTTAAGCGTTTGATTTTCAATCCTCTTAACAACCGATGTGGTGAAATTCATTTCTTTCCAAAGGAATTCATTTCTTATTTTATCCTGTCTTGTTTTTTGGAAACCCATCCTACCTTTGTTGATAACGAAAAGATGTTTGACAAAGACGACCCTAGCTGTAGGATATTTTTAACAAGTAAAGGTCTTCCACGTCATCAAATATTGGGATTTGAACCAGCTTTTCACAGCCGGCTGCTATGAAGGTTTTATCTATACTAATTCCGAGCTAAGTTCCAATTGTAATGTAAACAAAGCAGATGAAATACCGCATTTTCATGGGTCGAATAATGATTTTACTTTAAAGCGTGTAAGGAATTATAGGAGAGTTTTAAAAAAATTAACTACAGTTACAATAGATTAAATAAGTACTGTTTTATTCTTACGCATGTGAAATGCAGCATGCGTTGGATTACAGTTGATAAAATAGCCGCTTCTGTATAATTATGAGACATTGAAAAAAATGAAAAGCGGAGAGAAACAAATCATTATTAATGTTTTCAAACAGTTCAGTGAAAAATATCCTACATTAGCCATTGAGGATGTAGTGAAAATAAGGCAGAATTTACAGATGAATCAATATGGAGCATAAATTCTGCTTGTAATGAAAACGTAAGTAAGATATATATCACGGAAAAAGCGTAAACGTCTGATCAGGTAGGCTAATAAATATATGTTTATGTGACCTTTTACCTCATAGGCCGATAATTTTACCTCTTCCTGTTCGTAATGAGATATATCTCCGCAAATTAACTTCTTTGACAAGGATGTCGATTCAACAATGTACGATCGATATGGTGCAGCAAGAAATGCCAAATGAAAACAACTTAAAATTACAAAAAAAAAGGTTAGTTCCGTTGCTCTAAAAATTATTAAATATTGTATACTGAATCTGCATTATTGTTAATAGTTATTTCTTATACAATCATCTGTTAACGATTTTTCCCAAGCGCAAAGAGATTTAACAGTAGAGATGTATTTATAATTATAAAACCGGCTTAGAAATCGCCCGGAAGTATGAACGGAATACATAACCTCACGTTTGGTAAGTATCAAATATTATAATTATTTTTAGCTTCTGATGTTGTATTATTCGCTAAAATGTCACTCCAAATCCAACGCTAGGTTGAGTTTTTCCATTAGACAAAATCACTGGAGACTTTGTCGCTCGTGATTTTTTCAGAAAAAAAATCTCTTGTTAGTTTACTGTTGACTATTTAACTCATGCCCTAAATGGGAGTCAATGACCAATCGAATTTCAATGATTTTTTATTTACAACCAATCACAGTCGTGTTTCGCCTAGAATTTACCAACTAAAGTTTATCAGAATAAAGAAAGCACCTCCTTTTTTACATTCTGAATAGGTCATAGCATTATTTTGCAGTGACTGACTCTCCAAGAAATACGGCTACCAGATTGTATATATAGTGCATGGATGCCAACAGAAAACGCATGCGAGAGATAATATAAAAACATTTGTAACAATTGATGATACCACAAAAAATGGAAATCACTGTTTGTACTTTCTTAAACGAATTATTTTCCAGGAAATGACGTTGGAGAAAAATATAATTTGATATATTTACATCATATTATATCAGAAATTAATTAATACATATAATGTTGGTTATAAATTTCTCTACTAGGGTGCATTCTTACAACATTGCGATCCTCATCATCAATCATCAACAACAAGGATTAATTATTGATTTCGTACATCTCAATGATGGATAAATCATATTTGAAGAGAAAAAAAAAATATAACAAGGATTAAGCCCAATGGCCTGTTGCGATCTCATTATAGGTCGAATTGGTCCTTCCATCTCTTCAATGGTCTTCCCAATATTCTTCTCCTTTTTGGTTTATAATTATACATTTTTCTTGGTATGCGCTGTTCATTCATTCGAAATACGTGCTGAAGATAAGCATTTTGATAATATTTTATATTGCGATCCTTTGGTAATAAAATAATATGATCTAGTTGCAGTGATAAACAAAAGAAGGAAATGAAGCGTACCAATCATTTCTCATTTGTTTTCAAACATAGCCGTTTACATTAAATATATAAATATTTTAAAATAACTATATTCAAATAATGATTTGAGAGTAAACAGCATAATTTTATTCGTTAAATAGTCCTAACAAATGCCACTCTTGATTTCCAAATTCTCTAGATAAATTCACTCCTCACTTCGTGAGTCGTGAATTTATCGATAATTTGGAAATCACTCGTGGCATTACTTATGACTATTTAACTCATGCCCCAAATGGGAGTCAATGACCAATCACCTTTCAATGATTTCTGTTTTACAACCAATCAGAGTCGTGTTTTACGAAATATTTATCAGAGTTATATTTACCATATTAAAGAAAGCTCCTCCTTTTTAATATTCTGAACAGGTCTGACCATTATTTTGCAGTGACTGAGACTATAAGAAATACGGCTACCAGATTGTATATATAGTGCATAGATGTCAATACATAGCGCCTGCAGGAGTTAATATAAAAACATTTGTAGCAATTTATTATACCACCAAAAAAAGAAATCACTGTTTGCACTTTCTTAAATGTATTTTTTTCCCAGGTAATAATCCAGAAAAGTATAATTGTCACATTTACATCGTACGACATCAGAAATGAATTAATATACAGTTTGATGTGTTTCATTTTTTCTCGACTAGAGTGCATTCTTACAATATTGCGTTCCTTTGGCAATAAATAATATGATCTGGTTGAAGCGATGAACAAAAGAAGCAAATGAAGCGTACCAATCGTGTCTCATTTGTTTTCAAACATCGCCGTTTACATTAAATATATAAATATTTTAAAACAACTATATTCAAATAATGATTTGTGAGTTAACAGCTTAATTTTATTCATTAAATAGTCCTAACAAATGTCACTCTTGGTTTCCAAATTCTCATAAGTAATGCCACGAGTGATTTCCAAATTATCGATAAATTCACGACTCACGAAGTGAGGAGTGAATTTATCTAGAGAATTTGGAAATCAAGAGTGGCATTTGTTAGGACTATTTAACGAATAAAATTAAGCTGTTTACTCACAAATCATTATTTAACTATAGTTATTTTAAAATATTTATATATTTAATGTAAACGGCGATGTTTGAAAACAAATGAGAAGCGATAGGTACGCTTCATCTGCTTCTTTTGTTTATCACTGCAACTAGATCATACTATTTATTGCCAAAGGAACGCAATATTGTAAGAATGCTCTCTAGTGGAGAAAAAATGAAACATCAAACTGTATATTAATTCATTTCTTATGTCGTATGATGTAAATATGACAATTATATTTTTCTGGATTGTTTCCTGGGAAAAAATACATTTAAGAAAGTGCAAACAGTGGTTTCTTTTTTTGGTGGTGTAATCAATTGCTACAAATGTTTTCATATTAACTCCCGCATGCGGCATGTGTTGACATTCATGCACTATATATACAATCTGGTAGCCGTATTTCTCACAGGCTCAGTCACTGCAAAATAATGGTCAGACCTGTTCAGAATATTAAAAAGGAGGAGCTTTCTTTAATATAGTAATTATAACACAGATAAATATTTCGTGAAACACGACTCTAATTGGTTGTAAAACAGAAATCATTGAAACGTGATTGGTCATTGACTCCCATTTGGGGCATGAGTTAAATAGTCTAGATAAATTCACTCCTCGCTTCATGAGTCGTGAATTTATCGATAATTTGGAAATCACTCGTGGCATTACTTATGATAAATAAATAAGAAGTGGAAGTTGCTAATTATTGGTACCATCATATCTTGTATTCAGTCTTATTTCCCATAAAATATGATACAATGTTTCTATCGATCACAAATTCGTACACGAATAAGTCATATTGCAGGTAAAAGTAGCACCATGTTTCCCCCAAAAGACGGAGACGGCGGAGTAATGCCTTCTGCAAGTTTGTTTACAGTAAACTGGAACTTCGCTCGAAATTGGTATAGTATATTTTACGTTGCAGCTTGTGGTAATATTTTAAGTAATGAAATCGATAAAAAGTGAACGTATTGATTCTATCACAGTCTGCTAGTTTACAATATAGAATAGAATCAAGTGTCTGAACTTATCTTCAAGTGTCCGGATGGATTAATCTTCAGTTCGACTTGAATTGATCAATGTGTACTGGATCGCTTAATCCTAATTGCCTACTAGAGCAATACTATAGTAATTGAATTGTTGATGATAATCATTATTGCTACATTAACCATAGACAATAATTATAGGTTAAGCTATTAATTCATTGACATATGCCTATAGATGCTTTGTCTTTGCTTAGTAATACCGGATAAAATCGTAATAGCTTATCAGTTTGTTGTTCGAAAAACAAAGGTAAGAATCAAATAATTTAAATCTGCAACTTTTTTGTATACTCAAAGTATATAAATTATTAGTTTGAGACAGACTATCAGTGGGCTAGAAACCGCGGGTTTGATACCGCATTAGGTCGAAACTAATTACATAATTATTTCTATTACGAAATAAATAAAATGTGATGGATTTATCGTTCCACAGTTATTGTATTGGGGTAACGTTGTTCCCTCGATCGCAGTGGTACAAGGGTTCCAATCCCGGTCTGTACAAAATACCTGGAGTCAGATTTTTTTTTAGATTTTTTCCACACCTGTAAAAGGAATATCAAGAAATATGAAGGCCCAAACGGTCCCCGAACATCATGTGGTCAACATAATAATAATAATAATAATAATAATAATAATAATAATAATAATAATATAATATACTATAATATAATACTGATAATATATTATTATATCCATAGTAATATATTATTATTATTATTATTATTATTATTACTATTATTATTATTATTATTATTATTATTATTATTATTATTATTATTATTATTATTATTATTATTATTGTTATTATTGAATTATTATTATCGTTGTCGGCTGCGGTGGACTAGTGGTTATGCTCCTTGCCTCTGGTTCCGAGGTTCGCAGATTGAAACACGGCCGCTGTCGATGGATTTTTTTAGAATGGAAAAATCCAAGGAGCAAGTCTTCCGGGAGGGACTTTAAGCCGTGGGTCCCGAGCCTGAAGATCCTCAAGCCTGAATAAAAAAAAGGCACCTAAGCAAAATTTACCGATCTCAAACATCCTATTAATACCTTAGCTGCCTGCTAGATGTCTCACTGAGTCGGTTGTGTTGACCGTATGACACTTATGACATCTGTGGACAAATAAGTTAACTAAATGAATTTGGTCTAGTAACTCCTAACAAAAGAGAGGTTATGGCTCAACACTGAGCTACGCCATTATATATATATGTTATTATCGGTATTATTATTATTAAGGATATTATTATTAATTTTATCATTATTATGAAGTATATACAATTAAAATTGGAAAATGTATATCAGAGGCAATTAAAGTAAAAAAAGACTTTCAAGTTGTAGCATATCATATCACCCATATTATTTATATTTCCGCCTTTCTAATAAATCTACCCACTCATTTCTGAACGAACAGGTGATACGAAAAGAATAGATATAACAGTGACCTGTATAGGAACTCAGATGTAATAGGGACAATTAAGGCTAATATATTGCGATGGGCAGTACATGTAGCACGAATTGGGAATGGAAGATGGGCATGGAAACTCGCAGAGTGATAGCGTAGAGTAGGTAGGCCAAGAAGAGAGAGAGTGATTGAGAGTTAGAGAGAGTTAGAGAGAGTGAGAGAAAGAGGAAGAGAGAGAAAGAGAGAGAGATTAGAATTAACCATCATTTGAGGGATATAAATTATACTGGTGATTTGAAAACATTAGTTCAGGAAATGGATATATTGAGACCTTACATCCGCGCGTCCTTGAACCCTCGGCTTCAATATTACTAATAACTTAGTTATTTAGTTTTAAATAGTTACATTGCGACAAAGCAAATTTGGTGCTTGCTAGTAAACACTCAATTCTAATGTCGGATTTTCTTGATTTATAGAGAATGCCTTCCTCTTTTTACTTCAGTACAATAGACTATATTCGTTGAAAATATCGAAAACTGCGGTCTCTAGAGCATTTTTAAATGTTTGATTTGCATTAACTCTCACTCCTAATGAACCAATATTTCTGAACTCGAAATGAACTCCAAATTACGCTTTTTAATTCATTCCCGTATGCCGAGTTTGGTCCTGAGAAAAATGAAAGAGCGTTAAAAACACACTCGCAGATATAGGCCTACATATACTTATTTTGGTAATTTTCTGCCTCTATTAGGTAGGTCCTGAAATATAGCATATATGTATATTTTTTTAAATGTTGTAATAGCTTTATTTTGGAATTAGCTAAAATAGAAAAATAACTTACAGTTATTATCACCTCACTATGATGGCTGTCCGTTCTATATGGACCAACACCTAGACTGGAAAATCCAGGTGAATAATACCTGCAAGAAAGTGTTCTCAATTCTTCACTCCCTAAATAGTTTTAAAAACTTCCTTCCTACAAAATTAAAACAAATACTTGTACAGACTCTTATAATGCCACACTTCGACTACTGCGACATATTACTGACTAATCTTACAACTGATCTATCTGACAGACTACAGCGTGCTCATAATGCGTGCATTCGATTTATATTCAATCTCCGTCGTTATGACCACGTGTCTCCTTCATTTCAGGCCTTATCATGGCTACGCCTAAATGACAGAAGAACTTTACATTCACATACCTTACTATTCCAATTCTGCACACATATTTACCAACTTATTTAACAACACGTTTTCAACATTTATCGGCTCATCACAATTTAGGAACAAGATCACAAGACTCTTCTTTACTTTTGATGCCACAACACAGGACCTGTCTGTACTCTGAATCTTACACAATATCTATGGCTAGAGCATGGAACTCACTTCCCAGTCATGTCAGGGACTGTCAATCGCTATCATTATTTAAATCCAAATTAACTGATATCTTAAGTTCGACACAATGAAAACATTAACTACATAACAACTATATAGAGCATTCTATTAATAATCATGTAGGAAGCTACTTACTTTATTTTATATAATTTTAATTTTATTATATTCTATGTTTTTGTTAGCATTAGCTAGTATTAGATCCATCATCATTGTATTTTGTTTAGTCTGTATTTTAATATCTTAAAATTGTAATATGTACGTAATTTTTGTATAATTTTACTATTAGCTGGTTGAGTGGAAGAGAAGGCCTTATGGCCTTAACTCTGCCAGCTAAAATAAATCATTATTATTATTATTATTATTATTATTATTATTATTATTATTATTATATAAAAGCGGGTGCCGTGCGACAATGATTAACATGCGGAATTATTATAGTGGTGGTAGTCGGCATCTTTGTATTTAATTATATATAACAGCTGCGGAGAAACAAAGCGAGCCGCTGGACAACCATCATAATGAGGCGATAATACTATGGTTTTGTTTCCATTGTTGTCCGATGCATTTAAATAACAGGTAATTAGCATTTGCGCCAATTTAAGGGTAAAAATATTTTAATTCAAGCGTTACAAGCATTTTTTCTGAATTTACATTATATTTTCATTTCCTTAGTTAAAACAAAAGGTTACATAACATTGTTATGAAGGAGAAAAGCCGCGTTTCACCTTCAATATATAAATATAATAGTTACTTACTTACTTACTCACTGGCACTATCGAACCCATAGGTTCATGGCCGCGCGGACATAAGCTCTCCATACATCCCTATCCTGAGCTAATGTTTTCCAATCATTCCCTGTATAATCTACCTCCCTCAAATCATAGTTAATGTTATTCTCCCACCTCATAAATATAATAGTTATACTTCCAAATTATAGTATGGTAATCATAAAAAACACTTGAAGAGTACAGAAAAAAAGGCAAGTTACGTTTGTTTCAAATATAAAACATACTTTTAGTTGTAGTCTACAACATTAGACTTGTTTACCTATCTGCCAAAATTATGAGGTAAATGAACCCTTGAATAAGATGTATTTATATTACTATATTATACTTCTAAATTGTAGTGTTTTCCATGGAGAATCTAGTGGCACCTTAAACTCCATATCAACAAAATACTGACTTACAGTTCTTTCTTTGGGTTCTTTGGGTTCTTCTTGAACTATTTTCGGTACTCAATAGGTAAATCTCAATACCTCATAACAATTCCTATATGTGCTACTGAAGAATAAGCAATTAAAGATTTCAAATCAGTTTGACGCATACAAATTAAAACAACAATAATATGTATATTTCCTAACAGAAATATATAATATTGTTAATTAAATAATTTTCAAAATGCTGATTTTTTCATAACATTGTTTATTTTAATATCTCATACCGAGTTTCGTTGTAAAATAACGAAAATTGCTACTGCTGGAGTGAAGTTTAAATTTTCGTTTCAGGTGAAATACTAAACTTAACAGTTTTAGAACATGATACATAGAGGTTGAACACTCGTCGTACCTGAAAACCTGTATGTAAAACTTTTCATGAAGATCAGTTGAACGTTTAGAAGTCTGTGAAAGGAAAAACAAAGAAACACACACACCACACATACAGGACCTATATATTCGTTTATTCTATACCTCTTCCGAGCAGAGTATCAGTTGTAATGTAAACAAATCAGATGTATGGGATGCATTTTCATTGGTGAATAACTGTTTGCCTTTAAGCGTGTAAGAAATTGCATTTCGCGTTGTAACACTCGAAATATATACATATGTGTGTGTGTGTGTGTGTGTGCGCGCGCGCGTGCGTGCGTGCGTGTGTGTGTACGACTATGACATTTTTCTTGGGTTTTCCGTGTCATGGATTCAAGTTTGGCCTCTGGCCACTGATACCGACGTTTCGGCATGATCCCACATACCATTATCATGGAATGTTGGGTTCGACTCACTGATTTAGGTCTCATATAGTTAAGCACATTGGTTTTTTATTTCGTTTTATTCTGTGTCGGAAGCTGTAAACCTACCCAAGGGTCGACCACGCTCTATGTTGCCCAATCGTAGTATTTTTCATGATGACATGGCAGGGAGCGTGAGCAGTTTTCCATGTTGATGATAAATCTTTGGGCATCACTCCGGTTGTTCGTAGAATGTGATTTTTTCACATTTATATTACTTCCCTGTAGAATCTTATTTTTCTTGATATATTTTAGCCAAATTTCTACATCCTGTGAGGTCGATCTGGTGACGACCCTTTTGTTTCATGTGTTGCACAAGAGTTGAAGTAGGTTCTTGACGATTTATTGCAGCCTTATGTTCTTTTTCTGTAAGGAATTCATGTCTTGGTACATCTTACATATGTTCGTTCACATGAGGTGCAAAGAGATCTCGTAGATGCTTTGTGATTATAGAGGTATTTTATCTTTAGCACACACACATACACACACACACACACACACATATATATATATATATATATATATATATATATATATATATATATATTACCCATAAGCACATGCCTATATAAGTTATATGGAATATTTTAAAATATATAATTGCAATTTTAATACGTTAAATAAGGAAGCATTTCATTGTTTAATTATTTATTACGAATTTCAATTGATTAAAATGGCTGCTTCTTCTATACAGTTTTTGAAGCATTAAAAAGGGAAACGTTTGAAAAGCAGAGAGAAATAAATTACACTGGTATGCATGAGTCTGGGATTTCCTGCAAAATATGTCTAATATACTAAATTTGATGTGCTGATTCCAAAACTGGAATAGGTTTCATTTAGCACATATTTGTTTACAATTGTAAATTATATTTAAAGCTTTAATGTAGTTATGAGCATTAATATTGTACCATAGAGCTACGAAATATGAAGAATTTCACTGTTTAAGTTAATATGATTGATAACGACACCAATGTAACTTACAACAATGCATGTCTTATTTTAATTAAATCCCTACACACTTAGTACAGTCTGAAGTTGGTTTTCAAACATAGTTTTGCGAGTGGCAGTTGCATGTCATAAATTTGTGTCATTTAAAGTAATACGTCATCTATAAAGTGTAAAAATAACCCTGATATATTTTGCAATATCTGTGGCAATTTTCTTGTTAGAGAATACCAAATATTACAAATTTTGTTTAAAAGGCTTATAATGCATATCTTGACATGAAGCTTGGAGATCTCGACAACAAATGGTATGCCATACCTGTGTAGAATAACTAAGGTAATGGAGTCAAGGAAAAAAACGAGTAGGCCTTTTTCTATTCATATGATCAGGCATGAACCTCTAAACCATTTGAATGATTGCTATTTCTGAACATGTGATGATAGAGGCTACAGTTAAATGAACATTAAAGAAATAATTTATCTAAATTTATTGACAGCAAAAAGACCCATATCACATGGCTGGTCTTCCTGTACCTTCTGAATTGCAATGAAATTAGAGAGGAATCGTCATCAGATCCTGAAGAAAATTTTCTAGACAGCAACAGTGATTTTGATGTAGTCCAATAATAGGATTTTCAGCAACCTCAACAATTCACATAGACAGAACTTAATTATTTGAATAGGGATGCTGAAATATTGTAATCCAGATTGAAAGATAAATACCTCCTCTCTTCGGGAACAACATTTTCTTGATACAGAATTCGTGATGAGGATTTTGTTTCACATTTCTCTCAGTAAGAGAATCATACATATTCCCAAGATATTCTTGGTTTAGTGGTTGCTTTGGGAGCTGCTAAATACATTCCTATAATTGAATACTTTTTTTCAGATTCCTAAAACATGGTCTGAAAGGTTTACTGTTGTATAATGGAGACAACTATGCATCAGTTCCAGCTCCGCATGCAACTTTAAGGAAATATATCATAACTTAAAATTACATCTGGAAAAAAAGTTAAATATTCAGAACATAGACAGCAGGTGTATGGAGATTTGAAAGTTATTGCCATTCTACTAGGTCAGGAAGCAGGCTATACAAATAAGCCATGTTTTATATGTGAGTAGGAGAGTAGAGCCCGATCTGATCACTGGACAAGACAAAATTGGAATCAGACAGATAGTCTCTTGCCAGAAATGAAGAATGTTATTCATGAGAGTCTTGTGGGCCCGAAAAATGTTCTATTACCAAATTTGCACATAAAATTAGACCAAATGAAGAAATTTGTGAAAGCTTAAATCAAGAATATCAGCAAAATCAAAAGAGGATTTAAGGAGAGATCAGGGCTTGCTTGGTTTAGGCTAGGGACATGGAAATTTCTAAAAATTAGCGACGATCCCAATATGCGAATATGTCCAATGTGCGGGAACTCTGAAGATGAGATACACATATTAGGAAAATGTAATTATTTAGAATAATGGAGACGTCAGTTATTACCGGAAAGATTTCTAAATTCAAATCGGGAAAGATTGGCATGCTACGAGTTATTGGTAAATCCAGAAAATTGGATAAACCTCGGTAAATTTCTGGACAAAACGCGAAAAATAAGGACAACACTCATTCATTAATAAATATATGTTATCAAAATGCAATACCATTAATTATTAACAATTATATATAAATTAATTAGTGTATAATGCTATTGTGTTATTATTTAATTGTAATATTAATGTGTTTTCTTTATGTAATTGTAATGTTAATGTTTTTAGTGTATAATGCTATTGTGTTATTATTTAATTGTAATATTATTGTGTTTTCTTTATGTAATTGTAATGTTAATGTTTTTAGTGTATAATGCTATTGTGTTATTATTTAATTGTAATATTATTATTGTGTTTTCTTTATGTATAATGCTATTGTGTTATTACTTAATTGTAATATTATTGTGTTTTCTTTATGTAATTGTAATGTTAATGTTTTTAGTGTATAATGCTATTGTGTTATTATTTAATTGTAATATTATTATTGTGTTTTCTTTATGTAATTGTAATGTTATTGCTGTTTTTGTTGTTTATTTTTCTTTACACTAGTACCAATTATTACTTTATTGTAACGGACTGTCAACAGCACGTACGGCTTACTGCCCGTGCGACCCATATTTGTAAATAATATTGTAAATATCTTACTTTTTTTCTAATAAAGTCCTACTACTACTACTAAAGCTAGCAATTAGAAGTTGATTTCTGATACCTTATTTAAAGAAAGATGATATATATTGAAAAAAAATCAGGCATGGATTAGTTTTAGAAGTGTCATCAAATACTTTCTAGGAAAGTACAAGGATCCAAATTACAAAAATATTGTACAAGATATGATTGAGAAATTTCGAAAGCTGGGCTGCAATATGTCTTAAAGTACATTTCCTGCACTCTGATTTGGACTTTTTCCCAGCAAACCTCGGCTGTGTCAGCGAGGAGCATGGTGGAAGATTTCATCAGGACATAAAGGAGATGGATTTTAGAATGTGAATTAATGGTGGTCGCTGAAATGGGACGTACACAATTGTTTCCATAGTAGGAATTCTAAAAAGGGTTCATTTCAAAACAGCATGAAAAAAAGGGCTAATGTTCAGATTTAAGTGATTATTTAGAACAGAGGTGAAATATTAGTTAATTCTGAAGATTTTAGTGTGGAGTGTTAAGGATTTATTAACTGATATTTAATAATTAATATAATATAAAATCGGTAGAACTGAGTTTAAAAAATATATATTTACTATTTCTGTTATTGTGAAAAATTGGTAATTGATGGAGTCAAACTAGGTTCATATTCTGATTCAGCATAGTCAAATTAGGGATAATCACATATTAAAATAAAAATCCCAGGAAAAATTAAAAAGTTGCATATCAGTGTTATTACTTATTATCAATGTTTTCAAACAGATTAGTGAAAAATATCCTACATTAGCCACTGAGGATGTGATAAATATTACAGCAGAATTTAGAGGTAAGTCAGTTACATTTAACATATATTCTGTTCATAGGCCTAATTAAATTTTAAATAAAGGATGTATATATATATGCGTTCCATCCATTACACCATCAGGCAAATCCAAACATCTATAAAGCGTCACTTCCATAAAGTAAAAAGATATTCTCTTTAATTTGCTTAGGCCTACTTGCTATAGTTACCTACCAGATTTCTCGCTACATCTAGTGATATTAGAGAATATGATATATATATATGTCCACCGCTATGGTCTCGAGGTAGCGTGCTGCCTTGTCACGCAGCGGGCCCGGGTTCGATCCCCGGTCGGGGCAGTTTTCCTGGGTTTTTATCGGGGTTTTCCTCACCTGCAAGATAAATGTCAGGAAAACTTTAAGGCGCAAACGGTCCCCGAAATCATATGGCCATCATCCTTATCCTTATCACCATCACCATCCTTCACCTGTGTGGAAAGCAACGGGAAGCTACCACATCTACAATTCCCTAGTAAAGCTGCAAGCATAGCATAAATATGCTATGATTGCAGTGAAGGACCTGCCTTCGTGCAGAATTACTATGGATGGGATATATATGTGTGTGTGTGTATGTGTGTGTGTGTGTGTGTGTGTGTGTGTGTGTGTGTGTGTGTGTGTGTGTGTGTGTGTGTGTGATATGAAAAGAATAATAAATGCCTCAGCCGGGATTTTAACCCGAGTCTCTAAACTCTGTAACGTTAAGTGCTCTAACCATCTGAGCCACTCAGGTATCCTAACACAAACATTTATTTTTTTTGTATATGTGATGATCAGAAAAATAAGTGCCTGGACTGGATTCGAACCCGGAACTCTGAGTCTGTACCTCAGCGTGTTATCCATTTCACCACCAGACGAATCCAATCCAAACACTTATTTTTCTTATATATGTATTATATTCTCCATTATTACTAGATGTCGCGAGAACTCGGTCTTCGCTGCCATCTAGTAGCTGACTATAACAAGTAAGCAAATAAAGAGTATACTTTACTTTATAGCAGTAACGCTTTATCGATGTTATAATTAAATGTTTAACATTGAGCATGCCATATTAAGCTTGCATTGCTCAATGTTAAACATTTAATTATAACATATATATATATATATGATTAAGAAACTTTTCTTGGGTTCTCCGCGTTATGGATTCAAGGTAGGCCTCTGGTCGCTGATTCCGACTGATCCCACATGCCATTATCAAGGAATAATAAGTTCGAGACACTGGTTTAGGTCTTATATAATCAAACACATTGAGTTTTCACTGTGGTCCATTTCAGAAGCAATACACCCATCCAAGACTTAGGTCTTAATTAATTAAACCCAAGAAAACTTTTCTTAATCATACTTACATCCGCAAAAATCTACAATATAATATATATAGGGTGCGTTATAAGTCACTTAACCACTGTAAATGGTTGCAAAGAAAAAAAATCACACTGGTTGAAGTGGGTTTTGAATACGGGATCTTCAGAATATAATTTCAAACACTACTGCTTGAGGTAATTTGCTAAGTAGATAACAATTTTACAAGTTATTATTTTTTTATAGATGTTGTAAGCTACAAAATAATATAGGCCTATTTGAATTTTCCGTTAACCGACTTATGTTACATAATATGTATGTGTATATATATATATATATATATATATATATCAGACGTTAACTTTTTTTTTTCCATTGTCAATAAATAAATAAATAAATATATACCGGTGTATATATATATATATATATATATATATATATATATTCTCTTTAATTTGCTTACTTGTTATAGTCAGTTACTAGATGACAGTGAAGACAGTGTTCTCGCGACATCTAGTAATAACGGAGAGTATAATACATATATAAGAAAAATAAGTGTTTGAATTAGATTCGCCTGGTAGTGTAATGGATATCACGCAGAGATACAGACTCAGAGATCCGGGTTCGAATCCCGTCCAGGCATTTATTTTTCTTATCATACCAGATATATATATATATATATATATATATATATATATATATATACCGGTATATATTTATTTATTTATTGACAATGGAAATAAAACGTAAACGTCTGATAATTTGTTGTCATAAATGAATAAATGAGAAGTGGAAGTTACTAATTATAGGTAGCATCTTATATTGTACTCAGTCGTATTTTTCGTAACGTACGATATAACTTAATGATCTTGAAATGAATGCAAAAAATAGGAACATTAGAGAATTATATCAGGGAATTAGTATAGAGAAGAAGGGGTTTCAGGCTAGAACAAACATAATTCGGAATGAAAATGGGGATATGATTGCAGATTCCAAGAGTATATTAAATAGATGGAAAAGTTATTTTAATCAGCTATTAAATGTACATACAGAACAGGACATTGAGGAGGGTAAGTTACAGACAGCAGAAATGCTAGTCGCAGAGCCAAGTGCATTAGAGGTTGAAATGGCAATTGAAAAATTGAAGATGTATAAAGCATCAGGTTCAGATGAGATCCCAGCAGAACTGATAAAATCAGGGGGAGAAAAATTGATGGACAAGATACGCTGGCTGCTTAGTATGATTTGGGAAAAAGAAGCTCTTCCAGATGAATGGAAGGAATCAATTATCGTACCAATTTATAAGAAAGGAGATAAAACTGATTGCAACAACTATAGGGGCATCTCATTACTTTCAACTTCGTACAAAATTCTAACAAATATATTAGTAAGCAGATTACTCCCTATATTGATGACATTCTAGGAGATCATCAATGTGCATTTAGAAGAAACAGGTCTACAACAGATCAGATTTTTAGTATAAGACAGATTTTAGAAAAGAAATGGGAATATAATGGTACTGCACATCAACTATATGTAGACTTCAAAAAAGCATATGATTCAATTAAGAGGGAGAAGTTATATAGTATCCTGCTGGAGTTCGGAATTCCTAAAAAGTTAGTTAGACTTATACGAATGTGTCTAAATGGCTCAAAGAGTAGGGTGCGTGTAGGCAAACAGTTTTCAGACACTTTTGAAATCCAGAATGGGTTGAAGCAAGGAGATGCACTATCTCCTCTACTATTTAATTTTGTACTAGAGCATGCCATTAAATCTTTAGAGAATGAGGAAGGCTTACAACTGAATGGTATTAATAAGCTGTTAGTTTATACTGATGATGTAGTACTACTGGCCGATAGCGAGGAGATACTAAAGGCCAACACGGACACACTATTGAGTAACACTAAGAAATTAGGACTGGAAGTAAATATCAGTAAAACTAAATATATGGTCACACGTAGAAATACATTATATAATGGAAATGGACAGCTAATGACAAATGAGGGAAATTTTGAGGAATTGGCTGAATTCAAATACCTAGGAACAATAATCACAAATAGGAATGAGATGCACAAAGAAATTAAACATAGGCTCAATTCTGGAAATGCATGCTATTATGCATTGCAGAGACTTTTGATGTCCCAACTCCTTTCAAAAACGTTAAGCTGAAAATAGGCTATATAAAACTATTATTCTACCAGTTATATTATATGGGTGCGAAACATGGACTCTTACTTTAAGGGAGGAAAGGAGATTACGAGTATTTGAGAATAAAGTTCTTAGGAGGATTTTTGGACCAAAGAGAGATGAACAGACAGGTGAATGGAGAAGACTACATAACGGTGAACTACATGGTCTTTATAGGAGGCCAGATATAATAAGAACAGTTAAGTCCCGTAGACTGCGATGGGCAGGACATGTTGCGCGTATGGGGAATGAAAGACGTGCATGGAAACTTCTTGTAGGAAAGCCAGAAGGAAAACGCCCAGTTGGTAGACCAAGAATGAGGTGGGAGAACAACATTAACTATGATTTGAGGGAATTAGATTATACAGGGAATGATTGGAAAGCATTAGCTCAGGATAGGGATGTATGGAGAGCTTATGTCCGCGCGGCCATGAACCTACGGGTTCATGTCCGCGCGGCCATGAACCTACGGGTTCGATAGTGCCAGTGAGTAAGTAAGTACGATATAACTTAAGAACAATGTTTCAATCATTGATACTTCCATAGACAATTCAGTCATATGGAGGGTAAAAGTGACTCCACGGTTACTCAAATATTTGGAGTCTCGGCGGTGTAACAGCCCACCTTACGTAAGTTTGTTTACACTACAACTGAAACTTAGCTCTGATACAGCATAGGTTCGATCGATAAGGTATGGAATTTGCTAAAAGCTGATGCTAGGTTTTCTTTTAACTCTTGCCAAAATATATTTTAACAAAATTATTTCTCAAAAGCTGTAAATAATTTTGTTAGGGACAAAGAAATGTTGGTTGAAAATAGCTACATACCACTTGATATACACGTACTAAAATAATACACCTGAAGTACAACAAATGCGAATTCATTGAAACAATTGAAATATATAATATGCAGTTTGTGGAGACTCTTTATTGTAATGAAGACTGCGGATTAATTGCTCTAATTGAAGAGCCCGACACAATTCCGTCATGCATAAACCGGACCACGTCATTTCATGAATAGCTTTAATAATTAGTTCCACATGCATCACAAGTCCTTTTGAGTTACCGCGCATAACACCTACATTATCGATTCCATGTGCACATGAGCTGCATCTGAGCAAATTCTCACATATATGCAAGTAATTTAAAATATAAATAATAGTTTTATTATTATCATTATTTACTTTTGATACCACAGCACAGGACATGTCTATACTCTGAAGCTTACACAGTATATATGACTAGAGCATGGAACTCACTTCCCAGTCATGTCAGGGACTGTCAATCGCTACCATTATTTAAATCCAAATTAACTGATATCTTAAGTTCGACACAATGAAAACATTAACTGCATAACAACTATATAGAGCATTCCATTAACTGTCATCTAGGAAGCTACTTACTTTATTTTATATAATTTAAATTTTATTATATTCTATGTTCTTGTTATTATTAGCTAGTACTAGATGACATCATCATTGTATTTTGTTTAGCCTGTATTTTAATAATATCTTAAATTGCAATATGTATGTAATTTTTGTATAATTCTACTATTCGCTGGTTGAGTGGAAGAGAAGGCCTTATAGCCTTCACTCTGCCAGCCAAAATAAAGCATTATTATTAGTATTATTATTATTATTATTATTATTATTATTATTATTATTATTATTATTATTGTTATTATTGTCGGCCGCGGTGGGCTAGTGGTCATGTTCCTTCCCTCTAGTTTCGAGGATCGTGGGTTGAAACCTGGCCGTGGTCAATGGATTTTTTAGGGTGGCAAACTTCAAGGAACGAGCCATGGGTCCTGAGTCCGATGATTTTTAGGCTCCTAAAACAACCACTAGCCTGAACAAAAAGGCCTCTGTGCAAAATTTATGGAACGTTTCCCATCCAATAATACCTTAGCAACCCACTAGATGTCTAATCGACGCGCTAGATCGACTCCCTATCACTCGCTGACATCTATGGGTAATTGAGCGTAAATAAATTAACTTGGTCAAAAAAGAAGCGCCCGAATCACAGCACAAGAAAGGAAAGTGCTTAATAATAATTATTATTATTTACTTTTTTTATTTCAGGATTGTTTCTGTAATTTACACAGGTATCCTCAACCAAAATGCATTTTTTCTTCGACACCTCCCGGCCTTGCGTGCCTGCATCTGTCATAATTAACTCCATTATTGTTATTATTGTTATTATTATTATTATTATTATTATTATTATTATTATTATTACTATTATTATTATTATTATTATTATTATTATTATTATTATTATTATTAAGGCAGCTCACACTAGAGAGCGTAATTTGTTCCAGAATGGCGATGACTTACTTGAACTGGTATATACTGTACCGGAGCGATCTGTAGGGGCTGGGAGGGGGTGGGATAGAGTTATCACATGTCTGCTTACTTGTCGGGCAATTCTTTTGGAATATAAAGATAAGGTGAATAGTAAAATAAAATATACTTAGTTTATGCTAAGCTTACAAGGTAATAAAACGATTTAAGACAAAGATTGCCTTATTGCATGCACATCTGTTTTTGTTTTGGGTGGCATTTCACTACACGTAAGATCAGGTACGCGCAATAGCAAGCACTAACGTACTCTACAATAAATCCACTTATTTAATAAATGGAACGTTGTTTACTGCATCTGTCTTTCTATATGACAGAACCCTCTTCATAGCCCAGTAGGTATGCAACTATGTGATACACCCCATCGCGCGCGTTCTCATATATTCTGTATAATACAAGTAAGTCTTCATGGAACAAATTACGCTATCTATACAACACAATTAGAAATACACCAAAGCATACCTGATGGACGGAGAGTAACTGACATGCAGAACTCTGTATTACGGAGTAAAAACATCATTTACAAAACAAATAGATTTATAAGTCACTGTAGGAAATATTATGTTATGAGGATCGAAGACATTGACAATTAAAAGATGCCAAGCTATGAAGTTATTAGAAACAGAGATGGATCACTGGAATAGATCATCGCGAAGTCCAGATTAAAAATAATAGAAACGTTGAAATTTGTAAAACATAAAGACATATCAAGAGAATAACATCTGGTAAAATCCCTAAGATGATCTTGGAGTGGAAAAGTGATGGGAAAAGAAAAAAATACAAGACCTAAAGAAGGTTGGATGGACGGTGCGAGAAGTACGAGTGAACTGCAACTTACACAAAAGGATGTTCAGGATCGCTACATCGGGAGAAGCCGAATTTCTTGAGGATAATGGAAAACCAATGGATTGTGTATAAATTCCGAAATAAAAATTATTATGTAACTATTATCACTATGTCCACCGCTGTGGTCTTGAGATAGCGTGCTGCCTTGTCACGCAGCGGGCCCGGGTTCGATCCCCGGTCGGGGCAGTTTTTCTGGGTGAGGTTTTTATCGGGGTTTTTCCTCACCTGTAAGACAAATATCAGGAAAACTTTAAGGCCCAAACGGTCCCCGAAATCATATGGCCATTATCATTATCATCATCATCCTTTACCGGTGTGGAAAGCAACGGGAAGCTACCACACCTACACAATTCCCTAGTGAAGCTGCAAGCATAGCATGAAAATGCTATGATAGCAGTGAAGGACCTGCCTTCGGGCAGAATTACTATGGATGGATTATCACTATTATTATTATTATTGTGACGAATTCTTGATACATCGCTCAGATGATATTATGAATTTGTGTTAAAACAGATAATCTGAACTAAATATATATCAAAGAAAGAAGCAGTACCACTTAACGCCTGCCGAGTACTGTTTGAAACTTTGACCAGTATTTGCCATGGTTATGAAATAAAGCATCAATACGTTTTTTTTTAATTAATTTTCTGAGAAACCCATTCTTTTTGACTGGAAATATATTACATATTTTTATTGTACTTGCACAAAGTAATCAGTTACGGTTCCTGATATAGGTAAGAAACGTAGTATCTTTAAGGGAGGAGAAATTATAGTAAGTTATTTGAGAATAAAGTTTTTGCAACATTTTGGGACCATTATAAAGACAGAGAGAAAACTTAGTAAGGAATCTGCAATATTTTTATGGGAAACCAGAAGGAACAAGTTTAGTTATGTCTCGAAGACGGCGAAGGTTAGGATATGTAGCATAAGTGGTGAATGGAAGAGGGAATGATTGGAAAGTATTAGCTCAAGTTGGGGATGGAGCTTATATTCAGTGCAGTCATAAAACTCCCGGCTCGACAATGCCAGTGAATTATATATATATATATAGTCATTAGTTATGTTTGTATGGGAAAACAGGTAGAATGTCTTCAATTTTACATAATTTTTTCACAAAAATTTTAAATATTCCTCATTTCATACAAACGTATTCACTTTACAAGCAGATAATATGATTTTGGTGCACTGATTCCTCTATAAACAGAATTTAAATCACAGTATCTTCTTTTCACTAGCAGACGTCCTCACAACAATTTCTTCTATATTCGGATCACCATCACTGCTTATCGACACGACTATATCTCACGAACAACTCGCAACTTACTTTACTGGCTGGTCAGGCAACTCTCGTATATTTATACGCGAGGGATGGAAAATCTGGAAGTCCAGTCTCGATTTCAACCAAATAGAAACCCCGAGAATCCGATCCATCCAGAAAGAAAATCATAGATGCATTTGGAATATCCCAGCGGTTCCTACCGACTCATGAGTTGCTAGCTCATGAATTCCCTTCTATTATATAAGATGAGACCTCATATCCGCCGACGAGAATTTCAAAAGCCCGATCGACCTATATATAGTTACCACCAGGTCAAGGCATAATGGATCTACCTATATAAAGTTACCACCAGGTCAAAGCATAATGGATCTACCTATATATAGTTACCACCAGGTCAAGACATAATGGATCTACCTACATATAGTTACCACCAGATCAAAGCATAATGGATCTACCTTTATGTAGTTACCACTAGGCCAAGGTATAATGGATCTACCTGTATATAGTTACCATCAGCCCAAGGTATAATGGATCTACCTGTATATAGTTACCATCAGGCCAAGGTATAATGGATCTACCTATATACAGTTACAACCAGGTCAAGGCATAATGGATCTACCTATATATAGTTACCACCAGGTCAAGGCATAATGGATTTACCTATATATAGTTACCACCAGGTCAAGGCATAATGGATCTATCTATATATAGTTACCACTAGATCAAAGCATAATGGATCTACCTTTATGTAGTTACCACTAGGCCAAGGTATAATGGATCTACCTGTATATAGTTACCATCAGGCCAAGGTATAACGGATCTACCTGTATATAGTTACCATCAGGCCAAGGTATAATGGATCTACCTATATACAGTTACAACCAGGTCAAGGCATAATGGATCTACCTATATATAGTTACCACCAGGTCAAGGCATAATGGATCTACCTATATATAGTTACCACCATATCAAGGCATAATGGATCTACCTATATATAGTTACCACCAGGTCAAGGCATAATGGACCTACCTATACATACAGTTACCATTAGGCCAAGGTATAATGGATCTACCTATATATAGTTACCACCAGGCCAAGGCATAATGGATCTACCTATATATATATATATATATATATATATATATATATAGTTACCACGAGGCCAAGACATATGGTTACCACCAGGCCAAGGCATAATTGATCTACCTATATGTAGTTACCACCAGGCCAAGACCTATTATTAGTTCAATTAATACATACAAAGTCCAACATTATGGGAATTTGTGAGTTAGTGACCACTCCTCAGTTTGAAACATATATGACAATAAATGCTCTACGGTTTAAGAAATGTAATTTATAGGGTGGCAATGTATCTTTAAACCTAGGTCTGCGCATGCTCGGATTCGTGACAATAACAGCGCGACCCGCCATCACTATGATTAACCAACTGCTATTTTCATACGGTCTTACTAATAAAAATCTCTAATACAGGCTTTCATCAGTTGTTTAATTACACAATATATAAGCCTTATGTAGATCACGTATAATTTCCTTACTAATAAACGTTGTGCCGGAGCTAAATAACAAAACAGCAGTTATACACAATACGTCACATATTCGTCATCATAATGACGTCAGAACAATATTACGCGCAGTTTGTAACAGAAATAAAACAACATCAACTAGTGATTAATTGTGTAAGAAATGAATACGGATAAGAATTAATAGAGATTCCCTAATTGAGGAGGTACGGAAAAAATAAGTGTGTTTTAATTTATTTACATTTCCTTCACGCTATGTCAAATAAAACGTAGAATTGGTTTCACAGATAATGTGCTGCCATCTAACGTCAAGAATTTGATCGACCAATTCTTTGAAACTAATAAAAGCTTTGCCCATTACTTATGAATTATATGCAGTATTTTAAGATGCGTTAGAAAACGTTCAAAATAGTAGGAAATGTTACCGACAACAAAATATCATTTCAAGCGAAAAAAAAAAAATTACTATAGTTCGACCGGGAATCGAACCTACGACCTCACGCATGGCAGTCAGAAGCTCTAACCACAAGACTACCAAGCTAACATGTAGATTTTTGCAATAATAGTACATCTATACTAAAATAGATTTTTATATCGGTGTGTGTGTTATGTATTATAGATGCAAGAAAGTTTTCTTAAAATAATATTATGAAGCATTTAAACTACATTCAGGTTAAATCTTGTCTACAGCAATTATTGTAGAACATATCCTTTTGTGATTCAATGTTCAATTTTAAAATATTTTTAGGCCTAATCGAGAATGAGTGTAACGAAAGGCATTTTATGATGCCTTTATTTTCCTACCCAGAGCTTTATTAATATTATTTATGCCCTGTGCATCCATCAAACAGTCGTTAAAGTGTTGCATTTTGGGTTAAATTTATGGAAACTTTCACCAATATCATAAGAAAACAATCAGTTGATCTTGATGTCCGACATTTTGTCTAGTTATAGAATCCTTAAACAAGGCTGGAGGCATGTATAACGATTCCCATGTGAAGTTGTACAACTCTTCTGCACTGAACAGCTAATACAGTGTTTATTAGTAAGAATTTTCAACTGAGATGTGTATAAACCTTGTATAAAAGTTATATATGGATTATTAGTAAGAGGGATAATGTATTACAGTTCATCTCCAACTGTTTGCATTCCCTGATTGAGAGTGAAAACAGCAAATCAGAAAGGTGAGTGACATAAAGCAAAGGGAGAAGATAGTGAGTACAGCATACGCCAAGGTTTTTATTTAATCAGTCTAGCTATAATTCTTATTAACCCTTAAGTACTAGGGTTAAGCAAACACTTCAAGCAGCAATCCCAGTACTTAGAGATTGTTCACTACATACGTATACACTCAATTGAAGCGAAATAAAATGTAGTTTTTCCCGGATAGAAGGTTGTTAGCTGGACTCCGGGGAATAATTCACCAGAGCAATCTATTCTTACTGTAGCTTTCCTCCCGGGTGACTGCATTACAACACAAAAGAGACACACAGTGCCTTGTGATGCAGATTAACTTAAACAAGGAGAATTCTTGTAATGGATAATATTTTATTCCTAAATCCTATCTCCAATTTTCAATGGTCGCTTAAAGAAGAGAATAAAGGGAAGGGGTTAAGATGTTCTTCGCAATAAACAAGCCTCGTTTCTACAGACCACAGTATTTAAGCGATTTATGTGTACACACATCCTAAATTTAACGCACCATATATACAAGTTTCATGAGTTTAACAACTTTTACTCAAGTTTCTTAACCAACTAAAACCCATAGGTTTATAGTCGCGCGGACATAAGCTTTCCATACATCCATATCCCTGAGCTAATGTTTTTCAACCATTCCCTGTATAATCTACTTCCTTCAATCAGGGTCAATGTTATTCTCCCACCTCATTCTTGGCCTGTCTACTGGGCGCTTTAGCTCTGATTTTCCTATATGGAGTTTCCATGTCCCTCTTTCCGTCTCCGTTCCTGCCACTTGTTCTGTTCACTTCATTCTACGAGACTTAAATTTTCTTATTATACCTGGTTTCCCAAAAGATCTTGTAGATTATGTAGTCTTCTCCATTCACATGCCTGTTAATCTATCCATCTCTCTTTTGTCCAAAAATCTTCCTAAGAACTTCATTCTCAAATACGTGTAATCTTTTCTCATCCCTTAAAGTAAGGGTCCTTGTTTTCATCAACATAATGTAACTCAGAGAATAAAAGTTTTATATATTTTCTGTTTAATTTTTTTTTCAGAGAAGTAGGAATTGCAAAAGTCCCTGTAATACATAATAGCAGACATTTTCAGAATTGAGCCTATGTTTAATTTATTGGTTTACCTCATTCCTATTTGTAATTATTGTTCCTAGGTTTTTTAATTTGCCCACTTCAAAATTTCCCTCATTTGTCATTAACTATCCATTTCCATAATAATTAGCATTTCTATGTGTAAGTATAAGCTTATATTTTGTTTCATTCTTCTTTACTTCCAGCCATAAATTATGTATCCAATATATTAGTCTACAAAGACCGGAATAATATCGTCGTGTTTCTGAACTACGACCTATAACATCAAGTCTAAATCACAAGTATTTCAGGTTGTTTCTACAATATATCTAGTTCTGTCGTGGATGTGAAGGCATTTGGTTCAATTATCAAGTCGTGAATGAAGGGAGAAATAATGCATAGTCAAACTTGGGAGATTAAATAAGATGTGATTGATTTTTGCTTATATACTTTAAATAAAAGCATTAAATTCATTTTGGGGTGAATGTAACTGCGGTTGATGGTTAAATTTAACTATGAAAATCTTAATTATGCCTTAGTACTCGAATTCCCTTGCCCCGAATATTGCATATATCCTCTGATTTTCCCCTACTGTATGGAGAGTAATAATTACTGATAGAAATGTAATGCACAAAGAAATTGAACGTAGTCTTAATTATGTAAAAGCATGCTGTTATGCATTACAGGAATTCTTATCGTCCCAACGTCTCTAAAAAAAGGTTATACTAAAAATATATAAAACTGTTATTCTCCCAGTTATATTATACGGATGCGAAACATGGACTCTTACTTTAAAGGAGGAGAAAAGTTTACAAGTATTTGAGAATAAACTTCTTAGCAAAATTTTTGAACCAAAGAGAGATGAAAGATAGGCGAATGGAGAAGGCTGCATAACAGTGAGCTACGTGATTTTTATAGGAAACCAACATAATAATAACAACGGTTAAGTCTCGTAGACTGCGATGGACAGGACAAGTTGCAACGAATGGGGATTGAAAGATTTTTATAGGAAAACACCCAGGTGTTAGACCAATAATGTGGTGGGAGATTTAAATTAACCACAATTTGAGGGACGTAGAACATACAGGGATGATTGGAAAGCATTCTCAGGTTAGGGATGTATGGAGAGCTTATATCCGCGTGGATATGAATCTATGGGTTCGATAGTGCCAGTGTGGTAGTTAGTTTGAAAGGAGAATAATTGCATTTATATTTCAATTGTCATCCACCGCTGTTAGTTTCTTCAGGGGTGTATATAAAAATATATTTCCTAAATTTTTGCTTAAAAAGGAAAAACTAAATTCAAACAGAATAACCGAAATACATATTAATGTGGATGACAGAATTAGGTGAATACAATTTTAAAATCGTCCACGAACGCAAGCATTTAGTCACGATTATATTGAATGACAATCAGGGTCCGGAACTTTAGCCACGACAACCGCATACAACCTAGAAGCAGGAAGGTCGAATTGTGCTAATGTTTTCCAATAATTCCCTGTATAATCTACTACCCTCAAATCATAGTTAATGTTATTCTCCCGCCTCATTCTTGGTCTACCAACTAGGCGTTTTCCCTCTGGTTTTCCTACAAGAAGCTTCCATGCAAGTCTTTCATTCCCCATTCGTGCCACATGCCCTGCCCAATTATTACTATTACTATTATTATTATTACTATTATTACCATTATTATTTCAAACGTCTATGGACAGAACAATCAGATGATGAGGAAATAAACTTATCATTAATTGACGAAAATATAGATCCAATTTCTTTCAAAGAATTAATAACTGTCATCGATCATTGTAATAACAAAAAAAACTCCTGGCAATGATAATATTAATAACGAACTAATAAAATATGGCTCCATTCAACTATAACAAAGTATCTTAGATGTATTGAATATATGCTGGAAGACTGGTCATATCCCGGAAGAATGGAAGACGGCCAAAATATATCCTATTTATAAAAAAGGAGATCGCCATGATTGTGAAAATTACAGAGGCATAAATATCTTGGGTACCTGTTATAAAATGTATGCAACTATATTGAAAAATTGTTTAAATGTAATTATGGAAAGTATTATTCTAGAAGCCCAGAATGGATTCAGGAAAGGCAGATCCTGTTCAGATTGCATTTTCACTATCCATCAAATAATTGAGAAACACAGAGGATATAATCTACCAACTTTTATGGCATTCATAGATCTTGAAAAGGCATTTGACAAAGTTAACAGAAATAAATTGTGGAATATAATGAAAGAGAAAGGAGTACCTCAGAACCTAATAACTGCAATAAAAAGTCTATATGTAGAAATTAAAATAACAATAGAAACTGGAGGCAAAAATAAAAACAATATAACAGCAATAATAAATAGAGGTCTAAGACAGGGATGTCCACTTTCATCCTCCCTTTTTAATATTTATATTGACGATATTATATATAATTGGCAAATAAATTTGGACTCACATTTCAAAATAAGAAATAAGATGTTAAAATACCTTAGTTTTTGCAGACGACCAAGTTCTAATATCTAGTTCAGAAGATGGTCTACAGAAATCGCTTTTTCAGTTAAATAACATTATACAGAAATATAATTTCAAAAGATCAATAAGTAAAACGAAAATCCTAGCTTTTAAGGGATCAGATACCGTAAGAGCTAAAATAATTCTGGAGGGGAAACCCATTGAACAAGTGAACCATTTTAAATACCTGGGTTATGAAATCTCCTATTTTAATAATGAAGATCTAATTAACAAACTTAATAAATTTAATTACGAGTATATATGTGGAACAATCAAAAGAATATTTAAAAGCACAAGAAAAGAAACAAAACTAAAATTTTATAAAGTAGTGGCAGTCCCCTTACTATTGTATGGTAGTGAATTTTGGGTTTTAACTAAAAGAGAAGATCATAGAAGCAGCTGAAATGAGATTTCTGAGAATTGTGGCTGGTTGCAAACTTCTAGATAAGAGAAGAAGTGAAGATATTAGAAATGAGCTAAATATATTTAAACTCTTAGATAGAATAAAAGAATCTAGAAAAAGTGGAAAGAACATGTTCAAAGAATGGAAGATGATCGCATTCCCAAAATCATACTTAAATACAAACCAAAAGGACGCAGGAATGTTGATAGACCGGAGAAGAGATGGATCCAACTTTTGAATGAGAATGTATGAGACCGGAACAAGCCACATGGGCTTAATCCGTGATTGTGGATGATGATTATTATTATTATTATTATTACTTACTCACTGGCACTATCGAACCCGCAGGTTCATGGCCGCACGGACATAAGCTCTCCATACATCCCTATCCCGAGCCAATGCTTTCCAATCATTCCCTGTATAATCTACTTCCCTCAAATCATATTTAATGTTGTTCTCCCACCTCATTCTTGGTCTACCAACTGGGCGTCTTCCCTCTGGCCCTTCTACAAGAAGCTTCCATGCACGTCTTTCATTCCCCATTCGCGCAACATGTCCTGCCCATCGCAGTCTACGGGACTTAACTGTTCTTATTATATCTGGCTTCCTATAAAGACCATGTAGTTCATTGTTATGTAGTCTTCTCCATTCACCTGTCTGTTCATCTCTCTTTGGTTTATTATTACTATTATTAATTAAATATGAATTTTTCATCAAGTAAACACCAACTGAATTGATTATTATTGTTGTTATTATTATATAATTTTTTGCTTTATACGTTGAATTAATGGTTTTGCGGAGAATATTACAGAGTAAGGCCATCTTGATAAACAAGGGTTCTAGTGTCTGTAGTGAGGCAAGTAAATGTAAATTATCAAGCGTTTTACATAATAACGACAAAGTCATAACTTATTATGCAGATGGTTTTAGGAGTACAAAGCCGCTCGTGTTAAATAGGCCATTTCAAGTTGGTTGGCCTAGCACATGTGTAGCAGTGTACATCTCTATGCCTTGTTCCAGAGCCACTGGCACAAATTTGTTGAAATTTCCGTAGCCGTTGTTAACGCATCAGTGGCCATGATGGCGGAGTACAATTAGGCCAGTTATTATAGCTGCAGAAAATAATGTTCCTCCCGGCTCCGTGAGATTGCGTCCTACAGCAACGACTAACTTAACCGAGGTGTGGTAACGACTCTGTAACATTATTCTCATCTTTAAAACTTTTATCTTTTACTTTATGTTGTTAGAACAAATCAAGTAATAATAATAATAATAATAATAATAATAATAATAATAATAATAATAATAATAATGGACTTTTTTGGGGGAGGACTTAAAGAAATTCAAAACAGGCAAAATTAAAAATACTAAAATCAGAGAAATAATGGATGTTCAAAAAGATGTTCTACAAGTTAATGAAGAAAGAAGACTTACATAGTTTGGCCACGTAAATAGGATTTCAGAAGACAGAATACGTAATATTATATTAAATTTTGAATATGAGGGTATCAGAAGAAATGAATAATAGTTTAAAAACTAAAAAAAACACGTTTTATCACAAAACCGAACTAAAAAATGAAAAATAATTTTAATTTCCAACACGCTTGGGATAAAATTAAAGTTGTCAACAAAAAAATCATCTCCAACACATCTAGAATAAAACTAGAGTTAACAACAACAAAAATAATTTCACCATCAAAAGCATGGGGTGCTCTTTATCAATTAATTTTTATTTATATACAGAATTTTAATGTTTACACAACTTTCTGTGCCTAAAGTTTTATTTTTCTTTTCCACTCGTCTCTCTCCATCCAATCCATGTCCTCCAGTCCTTTTGCTCTCATTCCAGTTATTTCCTGCATCCACGAGTTCCGAGGTCTTCCTTTCCTTCTTGTTCCAGGTGGACACCATTCCAATGTTTTCCTGGGTAATCTTTCTTCTTGCACTCGTCGTATGTGCCCATACCAATTTAATTGCTTATACCGTATATAATCTACTATTGAATAACCAATGTTCATTTTTTCTCTTATGACAGTATTTCTTATTTTGTCTAATTTTGAATATCTTGCTGCTCTCCTCAAGAAATCCATTTCCATCGACATAAGTTTTTGTTGAATTTCCAAACTTCAGCTCCATATGTGACAGTACTTCTCACTATTGAATTATATATTTGTAACTTATTTTTCCTGGTTATATGTCTGTTCCATAAGACTCCATTAATCATTGCTGTTATTGCTCTACCTTTATTTATTCTGTTCTTAATATCACTTAATAATAATAATAATAATAATAATAATAATAATAATAATAATAATAATAATAATAATAATAATAATAATAATAATGAAAACGTGGGACAAAGCAAATTACTTCTTCAGTTTTGGACTTTTGGAGGAAGATTTGAAGAAATTTAAAACAGGCAAAAGTAGAAATACTAAAATCAGAGAAATAATGGATGTTCAAAAAGGTGTTCTACAAGTTACTGAAAAAAGATGACAAATGGTTTGGCCACGTAAATAGGATGTCAGAAGACAGGATACGTAATATTACGTTAAATTTTGAATAGGAAGGTAACAGAAGAAAGAAAGGAGACCAAAAGAACAGTGGGGAGAAGGGGTGCATAGGAGTATGATGTCGAGAGGATTAACAGAGGGTGGTGCAGAGTATAGGAATTTATGGAGGAGTTAAAATTACAATGTACCGTATTGTGGAGAAATTCCTAATTAAAAAGGGGATAATAAAAAAGAGAACAATAATAATAACCACTGGCATTATCGAACCCGTAGATTCCTGTCCTGAGCTGTATAATTTACTTTCCTCAAATGATGGTAAATGCTATTTTCCCACCTCACAATTGGCCTACCTACTGGGGTTGTCACTCCAGTTTACCTAAAATGAGTTTACATGGCCCTCTTCCATTCCCCATTCGTGCCACAAGTCCCGACCGCCGCAGTCTATGATATTTAATTGTCATCCTATAAATGTCAAGTAGCTCACTGTTATTGTAGTATTCTCCATTCGCGTGTCTGTTTTTCCTTATTTGGTCCAGATGATTCACTAAGGTTTTTTTTTCTTAAATACTATCAATGTTTTTTCCTCCCTTGTAGCAAGAGTCCATGTTTCGCACCCATATAATATAACTGGGAGAATATCAGTTTTATATAATTTCACTGTAATGTTTTTGTGAAATGTACGGACGACGAGAGTCCTGGTAATGTATAACAACATACATTTCAAGAATTTAGCCTATGTTTAATTTCTTTGTGCGGCTTATTCTTGTTTGTAATTATTGTTCCTAGACATTTAAATTCACCCATTTCTCTAAGATATCCCTCAACTATCATTAAGTGTCCTTTTCCATTATATTATAATGTATTTCTATGTATGATCGTATGTTTAGTTTTATTGATGTTTACTTCCAGTCCCAATTCCATAGTATGTGCGTGTTGACCATTCCTCGCTATCACCTAATAATACTCTATCATCAACATAAACTAACAGCCTATTAATACAATTGTATTGTAGGCCTTCACCATCCTCTAAATATTTGTTGGCATGCTCTAGTATATAATAGAATAGTACAGAAGCAAATCCTAGCTGTAACCAATTGCGAATAATAATAATAATAATAATAATAATAATAATAATAATAATAATAATAATATAATAACGAAAGTAAACTATAGTGTAACATGTAAATAAATTATAAAATTAAAATTAATAGATGAAATTTCTGCGACGAACTGCAGGTTATAGCCATCTAGACCACCAAAGAAATTCAACAATAGCCAGAGAGTTAAACATCGTACCTATATCTGAATACCTCCAAGAATATAGAAACAATTGGCTAGCCCATATTCAGCGCATGGATCGTCACAGAATACCAAAATAAATTCTTCAATACATTCCTCGAGGCAGAAGATCTGTGGGTCCACCTTTTCGGAGATGGCGGGAGACAGTAACAGGCCACTGGGCCTAATACTTGAAAGGCAGATGATGATGATGATGATGATGAATAGTTAATAAAATGATGGAAATTTTTAACAAGTGACGGAATTAAAATACCTAAGAACAATAACCACAAGCAGGAATGAGGTGCGGAAAGAACCTAAACATAGGTACAATTCCTGAAACACATACTATTATGCATAACAGGTCAAATGTCATTACAAATTCTCGTAAACGATATAAAACTAAAAATATATAACACGATTGCTCTTCCAGTTATGTGGATTCGAAACATGATCTCCTACTTTAGAGAGAAAAAAATTATATGATTTTGAAATTAATACTCTTATCAAGATTTTTGGACCAAGATAGACGAACCCACAGGTGAATGGAGAAAACTATTTAACAGTGAGCTACATATTTATGGGTAAGATTTAAGCCTTGTAGTTTGCGAAGGGGAGGACAAGTGGCACGAATGGGGAATGAAAAAGGATTAGAAAACTCCCTGTAGAATAAAATAGATTTATTTAGCCTGGTGGAGTTAAGGCCATATGGCCTCCTCTTCCACTCACCAATTCAAACATATGTTACATATAAGTACAAAAAATACAATAATGGTACATATTAAACAATTAATTATCTGTCAAATTGAATAATAATGAAAATAATGTCTTGACCAGAGAGAAAACTCCCAGTAGATCGGCCAAGAATGAGTTGGGAGAATATCATTAGTCATGATTTGAAGGAGGTAAATTCTATAGGAAATTACTTGAAAACAGCTCAAGTTAAAGATTATGGACCGATGGGTTCCATAGTGCCAGTGAGTTAATTAGCTTAGTTACAAATAATCAAACTACTACTACTACTACTACTACTACTACTACTACTACTACTACTAATAATAATAATAATAATATATAATAATAATAATAATAATAATAATAATAATAATAATAATAATAATAGTAATAGTAACAATAACTGTTAATCCATATTTGGTTCGTCTTCCGGGCTTATAGGCCGTGGTCTGGTTGTCTTCTTACTCGACGTTTCATCTACTGCTGCGGTAGACATCATCAGGAGATACTGCGTGCTTTCTGTGAACTCCTCAACAGTCGGCTGCAGACTGGTGGTAGGTCGTTGGAAACTGTCTCTCTGTTTATAGCTAAACCCCGGGGTGGAGGGGAGGTTTTCTGCGCGCACCGAGTTGTGCGCTGTATTGCCGTGTGCCGAAGTCATAGGCTTCGTTGTCGTGTTAAGCAGTGCTGGGATCCAAATTTTGTTTATCTTCAAGGTTTCTTCTTTTTTGTTGAAGGAATTTTTATGTTTGTATATTTCTATGGCTTCTCTGTATAGTCTGGTGTAGTAATGTGATGTTTGTGATAATACCTGGGTATCTTCAAATCTTATAATATGTTGTTGGTTGTTCATACAGTGTTCCGCTACGGCCGATTTTTCATTTTGTTTTAACCTGCAGTGTCTCATGTGTTCTTGTAATCGTGTGTTGATCATTCTCTTTGTTGTACCGATGTACACCTCTCCACAACTGCACGGGATACGATATATACCGGCATGACTCAAAGGATCTCTAGTGTCTTTGGCTGGGCGCAGTATATTGCTGATTTTTTGTGTTGGTTTGTAGGTTGTTGCTATGTTGTATTTCTTTAATAATCGTCCAATTTTCTCTGTAGTTGTTTTGATATAAGGTAGGTAAACCTTACCATTTATCTCTTCCTTGTTTTCGTTTTCGGGCCTATATTTCTTTGGATTTATGGCTCGACGAAAATCTGTTTTACTGTATCCATTGGTAAGAAAGCTGCATGGAGATGATTGATTTCTTCTTGCAGATACTGTGGTTCCGAAATCCTTTTGGCTCGTTCAACCAGGGTTTTTATTATCCCGCGTTTTTGTCTAGGATGGTGGTTAGACTGTTTGTGTAGGTATCTGTCTGTGTGAGTATTTTTCCTGTAAACCTTGTGTCCAAGTGTCATGTCTTGGTTTCGGATTACCAAAACATCCAAAAACGGTAGACTGTTGTCATGTTCCTTTTCCAGGGTGAATTGGATGCTGGGACAAATCCCATTTATGTGCTTCTTGAAGTTATCTAGTTCCTCCTCACCGTGTTCCCAAATGACGAAGGTGTCATCCACATATCTTAGCCAAACTGTGGGTCTTAAGGTAGCATTCTCCAAAGCCTGTTTTTCAAATTTTTCCATGTAGAAATTTGCTATTACGGGACTTAATGGACTTCCCATGGCCACGCCGTCTATCTGTTCGTAGAATATACCTCTCCATTGAAAATAAAACTCATCAAGATTTCCTCACTGGATGAAGACATAAAACATAGATTGTGCAAATCAGAAGCATTGCCACCTAGATTGTATGGATTACCTAAGATACACAAGGAAGGAACACCACTCAGACCTATTGTTTCGGCCATTGGTTCACCTACATACGAACTTGCCAAGTATCTCGCCTCACTGCTGAAACCATATATTGGTAAAACCGATACTTTTGTAAGAGACTCCACACACTTCATTGAAAAATAGACACTATGAAACTCAAGCCGAATGACATAATACTAAGCTTCGATGTGGTTGCATTATTCACTAAGGTACCTATCGGAGAAACTATGACATACTTACAAGAACTCTTTCCTCCAGACATAACGGCGCTCTACAACATATGTCTCACAGAATCTTATTTTCAATGGAGAGGTATATTCTACGAACAGATAGACGGCGTGGCCATGGGAAGTCCATTAAGTCCCGTAATAGCAAATTTCTACATGGAAAAATTTGAAAAACAGGCTTTGGAGAATGCTACCTTAAGACCCACAGTTTGGCTAAGATATGTGGATGACACCTTCGTCCTTTGGGAACACGGTGAGGAGGAACTAGATAACTTCAAGAAGCACATAAATGGGATTTGTCCCAGCATCCAATTCACCCTGGAAAAGGAACATGACAACAGTCTACCGTTTTTGGATGTTTTGGTAATCCGAAACCAAGACATGACACTTGGACACAAGGTTTACAGGAAAAATACTCACACAGACAGATACCTACACAAACAGTCTAACCACCATCCTAGACAAAAACGCGGGATAATAAAAACCCTGGTTGAACGAGCCAAAAGGATTTCGGAACCACAGTATCTGCAAGAAGAAATCAATCATCTCCATGCAGCTTTTCTTACCAATGGATACAGTAAAACAGATTTTCGTCGAGCCATAAATCCAAAGAAATATAGGCCCGAAAACGAAAACAAGGAAGAGATAAATGGTAAGGTTTACCTACCTTATATCAAAACAACTACAGAGAAAATTGGACGATTATTAAAGAAATACAACATAGCAACAACCTACAAACCAACACAAAAAATCAGCAATATACTGCGCCCAGCCAAAGACACTAGAGATCCTTTGAGTCATGCCGGTATATATCGTATCCCGTGCAGTTGTGGAGAGGTGTACATCGGTACAACAAAGAGAATGATCAACACACGATTACAAGAACACATGAGACACTGCAGGTTAAAACAAAATGAAAAATCGGCCGTAGCGGAACACTGTATGAACAACCAACAACATATTATAAGATTTGAAGATACCCAGGTATTATCACAAACATCACATTACTACACCAGACTATACAGAGAAGCCATAGAAATATACAAACATAAAAATTCCTTCAACAAAAAAGAAGAAACCTTGAAGATAAACAAAATTTGGATCCCAGCACTGCTTAACACGACAACGAAGCCTATGACTTCGGCACACGGCAATACAGCGCACAACTCGGTGCGCGCAGAAAACCTCCCCTCCACCCGGGGTTTAGCTATAAACAGAGAGACAGTTTCCAACGACCTACCACCAGTCTGCAGCCGACTGTTGAGGAGTTCACAGAAAGCACGCAGTATCTCCTGATGATGTCTACCGCAGCAGTAGATGAAACGTCGAGTAAGAAGACAACCAGACCACGGCCTATAAGCCCGGAAGACGAACCAAATATGGATCAAGACGCCGGCCGTGAAAGTCTACAATTATAAATTAACTGTTAAGTCCCATAGACTGCGATGGGCTGGACATCTTGCACGAATGGGGAATGAAAGACGTGCATGGAAGTTTCTTATAGGAAAACCCGAGGGAAAACGCCCAGTTGGTAGACCAAGAATGAGGTGGGAGAATAACATTAACTATGATCTGAGGGAAGTAGATTTTAAGGGAATGATTGGAAAACATTAGCTCAGGATATAGATATATGGAGAGCGTAATTGTTTTTATGAAATCCAAAATTTAAGTTTGAACATTGTTCTATAGCAGTTCGGTTTTTGTTTCATTAACGAATTCAAGGTATTTGCGCCACAATCTGATTTTCATCTTACATAGGAAACAAATCTCATTACTTATATAAACCAGTGTTAAACTATTAACAATAATTACTATTTGAACGAATATTTCGGACAACGGTGAACGCATTCTCCGATGTAGGCATGCATGTAATGGTGCCTATATTATGTACAAACAGAGTTCTGCATCCAATATTATCACTCAATAAATAATTAAACAGAAACTCGTTCCCGTTGCACAGACTATGCTAAATATTAATTAATTACTTACATATTTTTGGATGTCGCCATTTGATCTTCTTAAATCCACACACATTTAATTAAATCACTTCCATTTAATTATTTTTTACAACAACTCTGTACATCACGCACGCCATGATTTACGGCAACTGAATAAGGCGAGATATCGATACATAGTGGGCGCGTTCGTTTAGAAGCAACTTAGTACATGGCTTCTCAAACCATAGTATGTCAAATTAGATCATGACGCTCTGGCGTTTAACTATGGACAGACATATTTGTTCAATGTAATATTTTAACGATTCTATCCCACGTTTCAGTTTAAATAAATGCTAATAAAACAATATAAAATGGCTAAAAGATCGTAAAAATATGTGAATAAATAACTCAACAATGTATATTATGAGTTTTTCAAAAACAAAGTCAGAAATTTCTTGAAAGTTCGGAGAGAAGTTGATGTAAAAATAACGTCAAATACACCAAATTGCCGTTAAAATATGCCTATTAGCTCTGTTAAAGCAGAACAGCCAACTTATGAAAAACACATAAATAAAAAATAAGTATCTAACTAATCTAATTTAACATAGAATTAAACAGACAATTTTTTACCTAAACCGGGATTTGAACCGACAACCTTTGTTTTACACGCTAGCGAATTTGTCTACTCCTGTATTGCCTAAGTAGCACACTTGGTTACGGCGCCAGAGCGTGAAGATGACAATCTTGGGTTCAAATCCCGGTTTAAGAAGTTAAGACATATGAGGGAACTTTCGAAGATTTGGCTGAATTCAAAAATACCTTGGAACAATAATTACAAACAGTTCACCGCTGTGGTCTCGAGGTAACGTGCTGCCTTGTCACGCAGCGGCCCCGGGTTCGATCCCCGGTCGGAACAGTTTTTCTGGGTGAGGTTTTTATCAGGGGTTTTCCTCACCTATAAGACAAAGGTCAGGAAAAATTATAAGGCCCAAACGGTCCCCGAAATCATATGGCCATCGAACTCATCACCATTCATATTCATCTTAGATTAAGCTTAGAATTAGGGACTCTCCTGGCGCACCACTATCATCCTCACCCATCATTTCATCGGGGCAACGTAACCCCGCCTTCCAGGCTCCCCAACCTCAAAAGTGGGTTAGAAGTACGCCATGCCAGGAGAGAACACCAGGAATGTCGAAAGACAACCTGGGGCATTTGCAAAAAAAATTAATAATTACAAACAGAAATGAAGTCCAAAAGAAATTAAACATGGGCACATTTGTGGAAAGACATACTATTACGCATTACAAAGATCCTATTATCTCAACTTCACTCAAAAAAAAAGTTAAACCCAAAAATATATATATGTATATAAATATAAATATATATATATGTATATAAATATATATATGTATATATATGTATATATATATATATATATATATATATATATATATTAGTTATGAAGCATCTTAGGAACATTTTTCAAGCTGAAAGAACTGGTAAATGGAGGAGACTACATAACAGTGAACTACATGATATTTCTGGAAAACCATATGTAATAAGAACAGTTCAGTCTCGTAGATTATAATGGGCAGAACATGTGGCACGAATAGGGATTGAAAGAATCTAATGGAAACTCCTTGTAGCAGAAACCAGAGAGATATTGCTCTGTAAGTAGGCAAAGAATGAGGCGAGAAATTAATAATAACAATTATTTCAGGGACGTAAATTATGATTGCAAAACATTAGCCAAGAATAATTTTTTTAGGGGAACTTTTTTCGAGGCAAAAGAACTGGTGAATGGAGGAGACTACATGACAGTGAACTACATGATTTCTGTGGGAAACCAAATGTAATAAGAACAGTTTTGTCTCGTAGACTATAATAGGCAGGACATGTTGCACGAATATGGAATGAAAGAATCTAATGGATACTCTTTGCATAAAAAAAAAACAGAGGGAAATCATCAAGTAAACAAGCAAATATTGAGGTGGGTAAACAATATTAACCATAATTTAAGGGACATGCATTATGATTGAGAAATATTTGCTCAGAATACGGATGTAAGGTAAGCTTAGGTCCTCGCAACATTGATTTTACAGGATTGACAGAGCCAGTTATTTAATTAGTTAAATTAAGTAATTGTACTTTATGAACCGCTGTGGTATCGATGTAGAGTGCTGCCTTGTCACGCAGCGGGTCCGGGTTCGATCCCCGGTCGGGACAGTTTTTCTGGGTGAGGTTTTTTACCGGGGTTTTTCCTCACCTGTAAGACAAATGGCAGGAAAACTTTAACGGTCCCCGAAAATCATATGGCCATCATCATAATCATCCTTATCATTATCATCATCACCATCATCATCATCCTTTACTGATGTGGAAAGCAACGGGAAGCTACCACACCTACAATTCCCTAGTAAAGCTGCAAAGCATGGCATGAAAATGCTGTGATTGTAGTGAAAGACCTGCCCTCGGGCAGAATTACTATGGATGGATGGGGTAATGGAGATTACTAGTATTTGAGAATAATGTTCTTAGGAAAATGTTTGGACTAAAGACAGATGAACAGACAGGAGAATGGAGAAGACTACATAATAATGAACTACATGGTCTTTATAGGAAACCAGATATAATAAGAACAGTTAAGTCTCGTAGACTGCGATGGACAGGACATATGGCACGAAAGGGGAATGAAATACGTGCATGGAAGTTTCTGGTAGGAAAACCAGAGGGAAGGCGTCCAGTTGGTAGACCAAGTATGAGATGGGAGAATAACATTAACTATGACTTGAGGGAAGTATATTGTACAGGGAATGATTGAAAAACATCAGCTCAGGATAGGGATGTATGGAGAGCTTATGTCCGCGCGGCCATGGACCTACGGGTTCGACAGTGCCAGTGAGTTATAGTTAGGTAAAGTATTTTTATGTTAAAATGTGCAATAACAATGTTAAAAGATTATTTTTTTATTTTGTGGACACCATGAATTCTGTGTAGGCTTTATTAGTTTTAAAATAGATTAGGTGGTGAATTTATGAACGATAGGACACGCTGACAAAGTTTAGTAAATAATTCCTTTGTTGGTTCCTCAGATATCGGATAAAAGCTTAACAGATTGTTCTGCCACAATTGTTCACAGGATTATCACTTCATCTCGTGCCGGGGAGTGGATTAGCACTTGGCAGTTGTTAGTTTTTTTGACAGGTACAGTCTCCTCTTATTCTGCTACACCAACTTTATTTTTATCTTATTTTAATTCTTAAAAAAAGCTTTTAATTTCCCTCTAAAAAATCCATTAACTATTTCACAAACTTTATCGAACCAAGAGCTTCATAACTGCTTGGACATTGACTATCCAGATATTCGTATTCTGAGGAATTACCAAACCTTTTAACTAACTAACTAACTAACTAGCTCTATCGAACCCGTAGGTTCATGGTCGCGCGGACATGAGCTCTCCGTAAATCCCTATCCTGAGCTAATGTTTTCTAATCATCCCCTGTATAATCTACTTCCCTCAAATCGTGGATATCCTTGTATTTGAGCCTTTGGCATGGATTTCCTGAAGTAGTCTTCGCCCGGAGCACCGAATGGGGGACTACTTTACCTCCGGATAATTTTACCCCAGTGGAGCCGATTTTCGTGTTTCTTGACGGTTGTATTTCTACTGTGAAAAATCGTCACCTTTTCGACCAAATCTTTCCCTATATAAATTAACGTGAAAAAAGTAGCTTTTTGGACGCTTAAATGACCTGATTTGACCTGTACAATACTGACCTATACTGACACAGCCTGACCGAACATGACCTATACTCACTGGACCCAACCGAACCTAACGTAACGTAACCTAACATAACCTAACCTAACCTAATCTAACCGGACCGAACCTAACCAAACCTAACCGAACATAACTGAACCTAACCTAACTTGAACCTATCCTGAACCTAAACCTGAAACTAACTTGAATTTAGCCTGAACTTAACCTGAACCTAACCTGAAAATAATCTGAACCTAACCTAAAGCTAACTTGGACCTAACCTGAACCTAACCTGACCGAACCTGAAAGAACCTAACGAAATCTAACGCAACCTAACTTAACCGAACATAACCAAACTGAACATAACTTGAACCTAACGTGAACCTAACTTGAACCTAGCCAGAACCTAACTTGAACCTGAATAAAAAAAAAGAAAACGTAAATAAAAACTGAAAGAAAAACTGAATTCAAAACTGAAACCCAAACTTAATTCAAACTGAACTCCAATCCGCACTCAAACTGAACTCGAACCCAAACCAAACCCGGACCTAAACCTGATCTAAACGTGGCCTAAACCTGACTTAAAGCTCACCTAAACCTGACCTAAATAATAAATACCTAAAAATTGTAAAAGAGTGTTATAAGCATCGTTGAAAAACCTTTAAAATATACAAAATGTTACTAAGGGCAGGAAAAGTGCGTAGAGTAACAATATTATGGAAAATGAAGGGATAGGTAAGGTACTTCTGGGCTAGGTCATATTTTGTTTAATTACGGTGGAAAATGAAATTACTTCCACAGACACGAACACCACTTGTCAACGAAGTGTATTTTATATAAAAAGACAAATTTTAATATAATTTATATATATATATATATAATTAATAAAAAATAATTAATAATATAAATAATGTTTATTTCCGATCCGATTGAGGGTCTTTCCACTTTTCAGCGGTTGCCCTTTTACCAGCCGGCTGCTGGCCCAGTGTAGGGGTGACATGTGGTTAGCATGTCGAAACCCCCAGCCGTTATAGCTGGTTCCTCAACCTGGAGCCGCTACTTATTGTAGCTACCGAATTGCCTCACGATGCTGGGTGGGCACCGGTCCCATACTGGCCGAAATACCATGAGAAAATTTCTTCCCCCATGTAGACTCGAACCAGTGCAAGTCCCGTAGCTCTGCGCCAAGGCTTCCTACCTTAACCGCTCGGCTACGGCGCGGGATCTGTTTATCGCTGTAATAGTTATAAATGCAATACGTACCTGAGATCCTAGTCGTCTTCAATTTGGTAGACCAGTTAACATGTATACACTCTAACTCCCAGTATGTGATTGTCAGAGTATATAAACTCAAAACTTAGCTACTCCAAGGTGCTTCGATGATTTGAATATATTTTCGGTTTCAATGATAAAATCAATGTGATATATGTTAATGTGATACGTTGGTGGGAAAAGAAATAGGCAAATACTGAACAATAACTCAGGATCCTGCATTTTGCTCGTTGGAAGTAAACTGAATGAGTACGAGGACGTCGATAAATGTGAATTTTCCCTTTTACAAATCCAGCAGTAACTTGTGGCCGCAGTAATCTTGATTAGGAAAACAGGACTGAAGGTTAAATCCTCTCTGATTTGTTGCTCCATTCTCAACCATAAATAAAATCGAGCATTTTCTACAGTCTCAACAGACCGCTCATTTACACCGTATCCCAGCATAACATTCATTCATCAGATCCTTATTCACGATCTCTGTAAATGCTTGGAATATAACTCACTGGTTCTATCGAACCCATAGGTTCATGGCCGCGCAGATATAAGATCTCCATATATATCTATCCTGAGCTGATATATTCCAATCATCCCCTGTATAATCTACTTCTCTCAAATCACGGTTAATATTATTCTCCCACATCATTCGTGGTGTGCCAACTGGCCGTTTTCCCTCTTGTTTTCCAGAAAAAGTTTTCCATGCCCTCTTTCATTCCATACTCGTGCCACATGGCCTGCCCATCGAAATCTACGGGACTTAACTCTTTTTATTATATCTGGTTACCCATGGAAATACAATAACTACATTATTTTACAAAATATAAAATATTTAATAAATTGCTAGCAGATTGCCCGGCGTTCCTCGGGTGTTATTTATCCCAATCATCTAGGCATCAACCAGCTGAGTGACAAAAAAAATGTATAAAAACTATTCTCGGTCAATTTGGATATATTGGATTATAATTAGCGATTTTCCTAATAAAAAAAAGAAAATATATAAACATATTAGGAAAAATAGAAGAAAAACGTTTGAAATGGTATGGAAACTTCATAAGAATGGAAGAAGAGAGAATACCAAAGAAGATCCTTAATTGGAAAGCTACTGGAAGAAGTGGAAGAGGCAGGCCAAGAGAACGATGGATGGAGTAAAGAGAAGTATGGAAGGTAGAGATTTGAGGGAAGAAGATGCTTTAGCCAGGAACCTCTGACGACAAATCACTTTGGGTTGAGGGAGAAACACAGTATTGTGAAATATTTCCAAATACATAAAAAAAAAGAAAAAAAAGCGATTTTCAACAGAAATGAAGCCGTTGATGTTGTTTTCATAAAACATTGTAAAAAATACAGATCTTCACCGATCCTATCTATTAGATATCGGTTCAGGCGTTAATTTTTCTTTCCATATAATATTTTGTTTTCAGTGCTAAATGTCAATATTTAATATTAACATTAAAATAAAACAGGTGTTACTGCTGTAGCCATAAAGTAAAATATTCTCATTAAAAATGCTTTCGTATTACAGAAGTCGTACATGGCACTGCGAATATATCTTATTCCTCTTCTATAGACATGTGCCTGTTTATTTACACACACTATGTTAATGATGATTACATCTAATTCTATGTTTTGAGGGGTCTGCCCAATTCTCTTTTTCCTCTATGGTAGGTTCTTCGCTGCTTTAATACGCTTCGTATCGTCAGCTCTGTCCACGTGTGCATTACATTCCATTTCCTTGTTCTAATAAATGTTTCGACTTCTATGATATTGCTTTTCTCCCTCGCATCCTGGTTCCTAACTCTGTCAAGTCTTGTTTTGTTTTTTTCTATGGTTCTTAAGACATTCTTTTCTACTGTTCTCATGAATTGTTTCATTTGCCTAAAATCTGCTCTTGTATGCACACCATATGTCATTGTTGGTCGTACACCTGTTTTCTTAAACTTTTATTTTACTTTCTGTTTTTGAGTATTGATATGTTAAGATAGAAAATTGTATATGAGGAAAGAGAAATTAATGTTTGCACTGGGAGCCTCAACGGCGAAGATGGTATCGCGCTAACATATATCGTTTGAGGTCTCAGGTTCAAATACCGGTGCAGGAGTTTATTTTTCTTTTCATGTTCAACTGTTTCATCGAAACCGAACTTGGCATATAGCAATTAATTAAAAGGAGAAAGGTCAAGTCCGATAACCAGCAAAATAAGACCATTAGATGTAAGAGTCCCAATTTCCTATGTTTCACAACGAAACTCAGTATATGCTACTAAAATAAATCTTGGCAGGTATTCTCCATATGTGAGTGAAATTCAACCATCAGAAGTGATGGTTTATCTTAAACCCTACATTAGAAATTAATTCTAGCAAACATCATTTTGGTTCGTCCCGATTATTACCATACAATTTAATTAACTCTTAAAATTGGAAAATAGATTTTATAACATACATTTATTTAATTTGCTTATTATTTATAAAGCAATGGAAAAAATTAAATCGATATATTTTTTAATTGGTGCCAAACTCTACAACAATACGCAAATAGGTAATAACTTTCGATTATGCATTAATTGTTTTCATTGCAGTCCGACACTTTTAAATAAACTAGCTTGAGAAACTGGGTTTCTCCAATTTAACAAATTAAATAGGCCTTATATATTCCGTAAACCAGCTAAATATTACCATAAATTCGCTAAGGACTTCGTTTTTTTTTTTTGGCGATTCTTGCATAACGGTTTTATTATTTTCTAAATTTCAATTCTCTCTTTTTTCTCTCATTAAATAAAATATAACGTTGTAATGGAAAATTTATGAATGACTAAATTATTTAACTGCACTGCACCCGAACTCAAGCACTTGCTCACTCGAGTGTCAATACTGTATAAAATATCCAGATTTGTTTAAATAAAAGCTTAAAAAATTCACTCCAATGTTAAATAAAATACTTTAAAATTTTTAAATCTACTGTGAATTTATAGGATATATATGCCGGCATGAGTCTCGAACGCCTGGAGAAAATCCACCTAATTACGAACACATACAAATAATGATCCGGAAATGTGTCTGCAAGTGGTAAAATACATCTAGCACCCCTAGGGAGTAAGAGGGAATTGAAATGGAAAAATTATCGACAACGACCTATATATGTTCCAACATGATTCTAGAACACTTGGAGTAATTTATACCTAAATCCTTACACATGTAATTTAAAATCTGCAAAAGATTCCATGGGGGCAAGAGAACCGTAGCACACCTGGATGAAAGCAGATGAAATATGAAAACGACAAATATTTGTGTCGAATTCATAGTTTTTGGAGTCGCTAATCCCAAGCTAACAATTCCTCTTCATAGCACTTCCTCATATTCTACTTCCTTCACAGTAGCCTCTGCCCGCTCCTGGAATCCCCTTCCTCAAGATATCAGGGGTTGCCGCACACTTGGCACCTTTAAGTCACGCTTATACAGTTACCTGTTGTCTAATAATTAATTTTATCTATTTATTTAATTTTATACTATGTCATTAATCTTTTCCTCGTTTTTTATATATCCTGTACATATTATATATTTAATTCGTTAAATTTAGAGTAAATCAAAATGCATTATAAATATTAATTGTATTTTATTCATAACTTGTAATCGTTTATATATATTGTAATTTAGATGTAAGACTATTTTTTTGTATTTTTTTAAAACCTGGTTGAGTGGTAGACAAAGACTTAAGGCCTTAACTGTGCCAGGTAAAATAAAGTTATTATTATTATTATTACTATTATTATTATTATTATTAGTGGCGGTTCCGGTAACATGTAAACCCTAATTTGACCCGTAGCACCGCTAAGAGGGTTGAGGGAGTGATAAAGGGTGAAACGTAAAATGGAAAAAAGGATCGAGATTCCTGTTGAATCTACAGTTTTTTGAGGATGGCTAAGCTGATTTATGATAATCTAGATGATATTTAAGGCCATGTTTGACCTTACCACCTATATGAGAATGATGGAGGGTAAGAAGGGATGAAAATTAAGATGTTAAAGGTGGCCCGAGATTAGTGGTGAATCCACAGTTTTGGTGAACGTCCTGATGCTATTTAATCTCAAGTTTGATCCTTGCACCCTTAAGAGCTGAGACGGGGTGGAAAACAAAGTGTACAAAATGAACGAGTATAGTGTCGAAACCAGGTTTTCGGGATCATATATCTGATTGCTGACAAGTAAAAGGAGAGAGAAGAACTAAAAATAATACATTGTACATTTTTTCTCGATGTGGTTATTTCACTTTTTTGCTTATGTAGGCGTACAGTTGAATTTGGTGATAAATTTGCTGTTAACTTTTAGAGTTAGTTTTACGGCTTGATCTTCAAAATCTTGTATTATAGCAGCAAATGTTATTGGAGGAATATTACAGATATTTGTGGTGGCAGTTGTACTTAAATGAGATGGTGAATTCGAAAGACGATTTTGGCATGTGATCCCGAAAATTATTTAACTCAGGGATAGCAAAAGTGTTTCTCCATAACGATGTACTAGCTTTTGTAAGTAAACCTTATACATATATGTCAACAACTAACTAACTGGCACTTTTCTTATATATATATATATATATATATATATATTTGTGTCGAGTTCGTTTACCAGGAAAATTGAGTAATTATATGTAGGAATTCGGGGCACGCCGTAGCGTAGTGGTTAAGGCACTGAGCTACAAGCCGGAGGGTCGAGGGTTCAAGTCCCGTTGGGGTCAGGATTTTTAAACTGACCCAAACCCTCTGGCGGCACTATGGCCCTGGGGTCGACTCAGCCTCTAACGGAAATGAGTACCAGACGCTTGTTCTGGGGTAAAGGCGGCCGTCGCGTAGGGCTGACAACCCGGCTGACATCAAGTGCCGATTGTCTAGAAAAAGCGGGAGCCTTAACCTCCTACTACCCCAAGGGCCTCCTGAGGCCTGTTGTGGGATCACTTTACCTTTATGTAGGAATTCGCGTAAAACGAAAATTTAAAAATCGCTCTAGTGGTAGCAATTTTAGATGTTTGACAACGACATTCAGCATATATCATTAAAATAAAACGAGGAGTACCGTATTCTCAAAATATCAGCGAAATCCGACCAATAGTACTGAAAATTTACAGAAACCTGAAATTAAAAAAACGTTCTTTGTTTTCACTGCGGTTCGACACTTTGAAATAAGCTGGCACCAAAAACTGAACTTCTCCAATTTTAAAAAAGTACATATTCCACAACCTAGCAGAATTGAATGATACATTTGACTTACTGAGGAATTGGCTTAGTTTACACGCTTTCTGCGAGACGGACTATTTACAGCCAATGTCTGCATTTCAAATATATTAGGTAGCTTCATAGTTAACTCATTCCTCTCCCTGTCTTTACTAACATGTTTAGGCAAATCACATGATCGATTTTGTGGTACTACGAATTAATAAGACAATTTTTCGCCTCATTCTGAAAGTTTCTGCACAACTCAGTGCTGTCCTCTTCTTCCAAGTGCTCTTCTACCTATCCCAGATATGATGTACCTAGTTGTTTTTACAATCTAGTTGTGGTCTGCTTAATGTTCTTTTATCTTGTGGAAAATTTCCCATAGATAATTTTGTCAATCTTGGGTTCTTTTAGCTTAGGCTCCTAAATAACTAACTCACTCGCTAAGCACTACTGAATACATGGGTTAATGGCCGCGCGAACACAAACGCTCCATACATTCCTATCCTGGGCAAATGATTTCCAATAATCCCTGTATAATTTAATTCCCTCAAATCATCTTGATTTACTTACAAAAGGCTTCCATGCCACTCTTTCATTCCACACTCGTGCCCATTTCCGGTCCATTGCAGTCTACGAGACTTAAATATTCTTATTACATTTTGTCACCCAAAACCCAAGCACTTACAAACTTTTATCATGAATACCGTGTCAAAAAAAATATGATTATCACCTCTTAAAAAGTTTGTAAATCCCTGTTTCTCGTGATTATGTATTTTATGCCTCAACATATAACTTAGATTTGATTTCGTCTTATAAATTGACATGCCATGCAGAAGTTACATCTATATGACCCATTCGAGTTTATTGAAATTTGCAAATATTTTAAAGAAGAAAGTTGGTTTAGTGGATGACATTAAATGCACAAGTGCAATAAATAGTCCCCCCACTCTCTTCCAGCCTCAGAAACCGCAGTCTTCATTGCTCATAAACTGCTTTTTGTACCCAAATCCAAACAAACTCCACAACACATAAACTCATATAAATATCATCTTGTGTACACACAGTAAAATTACGTCATCATCAATTGTACTGTTAATTTGTTTAATTTCCACCGCTCTCCACAATTCACTGGGAAAAGAAACATAACTTATAGAATGAGTAAAACAACTCGCTGTAAGGCTAATGTTATTGCAGTAAGGTCAGGGGTCGGCTGAGCATATTCACACAGAAGTGCTATACATATTTAAAACAAATTACTTACTTATTTACGGGGTGAATCATAAATATGGCTATTCGTTTGATCGCGTTGTGTGACGAAAATATTACATTGCAGGGAATGTGAAATTACCGTTGGAAAGGCAATTATTCAGATTACAACAATAGAATAAAACAAAACAGTGTAGAACTTATGTCATTAGTCAAAATGGCGTTGAATATGCAAGAGCAAATTACAATTGCATGGGCAATAACGTATGCTAATGATTGTTAGGCCGCAAGACGGATAAGACGTGAGTTCAACGTAGCATTGCAGCCGTCGACTGTGGGGAAGTGGAGAAAACGACTGCTGGAAACGGGAAGGATGATCATTTGCAAGACAGGTGGGTGGGAAGAAGAAGCCCCATTGAATGGCCAGCCCATTCCCCTGACCTCACAGCATGTGGCTATAGTTGTGGGGTTATTTGAAGGAGAAGGTTTATGCCCGGAAACCTCAAGATGTCGACATGCTGAAATTAGTGATTGAGGAAGAAATTAGAGCTATTCCTCTAAACATGGTATCATAACGCAATGAATGACTTCCCAAAGCGTTGCCAATTATGCTTGGATGTAAACGGCGAACAGTTTGAAGCAATAAAGTGACTTGCCTAAGCAAGTGATTTGTTTTGTTCTATTGTTGTAATTTGAAGGATTCCCTTTCCAATGATAACATCATATTTCCTTTAATAATAATATTTTCGTCACAAAATGCGATCAAACGTATAGCCATATTTCTGAATCACACTGTACTTACTGTAAAAGAAAGTCCCAAAGAGAAATGTGGCTGAATTGAACGTCACGTTAATCAAACAGATTTTGGCAATGAGCTGTATGTATAATTAAAACTAATATATTTACATGTAAAAATTCACCTTGCGTATATTTGTGCTTGCAAAACCCGAAAAGTACTCTAGCAACAGCCATGTTTGGCTCGTCGCAATGTATACCATACAAATTAATTAACACTTAATTTTCTTTTAACTTATACAACTGAAAATAAAAACAGATAATTTATTTATTTAGGTGTAGCAGCACATACCCGGCATTAGCTAGTAACATATAAAAATAATAAAACATTTAAAATTAGCGTGACGTCATATGAGTATAATAGTCAAATTAACACTAAAAACCAAATATATAATTCAATAGTGAGAAGTACTGTCACATACTGAAGTTTGGAAATTCAACAAAAACTTATGTCGATGGAAATGGATTTCTTGAGGAGAGCAGCAAGATGTTCAAAATTAGACAAAATAAGAAATACTGTCATAACAGAAAAAATGAATATTGGTTATTCAATAGTAGATTATATACGGTATAAGCAATTAAATTGGTATGGACACTTACGACAAATGCAAGAAGAAAGATTACCCAGGAAAACATTGGAAAGGTGTCCACCTGGAAGAAGGAGGAGAGGAAGACCTCGAAATTCATGGATGCAGGAAATAAGAAATGGAAGGAGAGCAAGGGGACTGTAGGATATGGATTGGATAGAGAGAGACGAGTGGAGTAGAGAAATAAAACTTTAGACACAGAAAGATGTGTAAACATTAAAATTCTGTTTATAAATAAAAAAAACACTATAAACCTTGCTCGATAGCAGGAATCTGTAAGAATTAACTTAATTTATTACGTGTAGTACAACGGTATAAAATCGCCAATCGTCACTATTCAATGGCATTCGAGGTATCAACCTGCATATAAACACAACACGATAGCGTCCTTACTTATTTCTTTTAGGGGCCTTTGAGTATAGTCACAGGCCCTATCTTCGTTAAGAATTTCTACATCAAGTTAATTTAATTAGGGTTATTATCAGATAGATTGTGCCGGTTCGCTCAGGATAGAATATGATAACTCAGGGATGTCTATATTATTTATGCAATTATAAATAAATTTAAACCTATTACTCCAGTTTATTGAATAATTTTGCACTAATAATGTATATAGAATTACAATATTTTATATCTCACTAATATTAGGAGTGGAGTTGATGATTTCATTTAAGTCCACGTGTATTTAATATCACTTAAAATTCTGAGTTACTAATTATCTTGGATTTTAAAATACTTAAGATTTTAAAATTTACTAAAGGTCGCGGACGGTTGCTGTAGGATTTATTTCTTGTAGAACGTATGAGTGTGAGAATGTGAGAGAGTTTTCACACGCGTCCTCGCCTTATAAGGGCGATGACTCCTCCCATAGAATAATCTTCCCCACTCCAAATGCACATGTTATTCATTATACCTTAGAGGCGTAGATACCATTCGTTTGGGGTTCCTATGTTGGTAATAGACTCATGTACACGTTTGTGCGCCTTCCAGTTATTACTATGAATCGTATAATTATATTTTAGTATTTAGAGTCTATTAAATCTAGCTACAAGATATCAACGAGTGACTTTTGTGGACAGCCAACCAACTCAATAATACATCTACTAATGTATTAGTAGGGTGATAAACGTCGATGAATTTTGCTTAAAGACTTCTTTTTTTCAGGATTAAATTTAATTTACAAGCCGAAAATCTTCAGACTCGGGACCCATGGCTTTACGTCCCTCACAAAGGGCTCGTCTCTTGGATTTATCCAACCTAAAAATCCATCGAACTCGTCCTTGTTTCAACCTGTGACCTACGGGACTAGAGGTATGGAACATAACCACTAGACCACCGCGGTCGACATTTTTAATAGAAAGTCTGATAATATTCGTGTATTATACATTATAGGGACTATTGTCGTCCCAAAATCTCTCAAAAACGCTAAACTGAAATATATATAAAACTGTTATTCTACCAGTTATATTATATGGGTGCGATACATGGACTCTTATTTTTAGAGAAGAAAAGAGATTACAAGTATTTGAGAATACAGATATTAGGACAAATATTAGACCAAAGAGAGAAGAACGGACGATGAATGGAGAAGACTACATAAGAGTGAACTATATCGTCTTTATGGGAAGACAGATATAATAATAGTTTAGCCTTATAGACTGTGATTGGCAGGACATGTTACACGAATGGGGAATGAAAGAGGCGCATGTAAGTTTTTTTTTTTGGAAAACCAGAGAGAAAACGCCCATTAGGTCGATCAAGAATGAGGTGAGAGAATTACATTAACCACGATTTCAGGGAAGTAGATTATACAAGGGATAATTTGAAAACATTAGTTGAGGACAGCGATGTATGGGAGAGCTTATGTCCGCGCGGCCATGAACCTACGGGTATAATAGTGCCAGTGAATTAAATAGTTAGTTCTGGTTATATAAGAAAAAAATGTAAGGTATTTTCTGTATAGTGAAGAACACGAGTCTAATGAATAATAGGGTAATATTTGTGCAGCTAAGCGTCTTGGAACAAGTACATACACCGTTGTCCAAACAGCCACGTCACTTGTGTTTACACTAGTGTCGCAGTTATGCTGTGATAGTCCCGACGGGATTGTTTCTCTCTAAGTCCCTGCCTGCCTGGCACTTGTACAAATCTTACGAGCTCAAACCCAACTTGGCGGAGTTTCTCTCTTGTTCCATGTGCTATCGCACCTCCTTTTTGTTTGTTTCTAGGAATAATGAAATCTTAACTTGTTTCACTGCTCAACAAACATACTCCTAAAATCTTATTGTCTTGTTAGCGAATTTCAAAGGAATCAAGAAATTGAAATTTCCTCATAAAAAGATTTAAAAAAAACAAATTAAAGTATTCACGGAAAAGAAAAGAAAAGTAGAAAAGAAAACCACAATGACAAAAAGTGTTGTCCTATGTTTAGATACAATTAGAGAGTCAGTACATTAAAAAATTCATAGTAAACCACCGATTTGGTTATTAAGTAAATTTTAAAATCTTAAAACCCTTACCTGACATATCCGTCTTCATCAACGAAAACAAGCGTGTGTTTAAAACGTATTCAACCATTAAACAATGTATCCCTTTCAGAAACATGTTCCATCATCAGCATGTAAAATGGTATTAAAGAAAATGGTACTTACTATAATAAATTTCTGGTAAAATGTCTTCAATCTTTAAACACTGTAGGCCTTTCAGAAAAAAAAGTTACATCATCAGCTTGTAAAATGGTACCAACTGAAATGTTACTTACTAAAATAAATTTCTGTTTAAAAAGGTCGCCAAACTTTAAACACTGTAGGTCATTCAGAAACATGCTTCATCGTCAGCATGTAAAACGATACCAAATACAATCTGTTTAAAAACTTCTTCAAACATTAAATAATTTAGAACTTTCGGAAAAAATGTTTAATCATCAGCATGTAAAATGACACTAACTAAAATAATACGTTCTGAAATAAATTTCTGTTTAAATGTGTAGCGACTTGTTAGAACCAACCAAGTGCTGCTTAATCATTTTGTACGTAGAGAGAGAGAAAAAGTACGAATACGAATACGTTACTGCTACCTTCCGGGATCGCTGGGTTATGATACTGCTGTACTTAGTAAAGGGTTCCAAACATTCAACGAAGTTATTTACAACAAAACAGCCTGCCTCGGGCCCATAGAAGGCGGCTAACCATTCATCTTTCTTTTTCCACTTGAACATGCATATGAATATAACACTGATTATTATTTGCATGGACTGAACTAATTTCGTTATGGGATAGAGAAACAATGGCTATTCTTTAAATAAGAACAATGGGCGTAGCGTAAAATATTGGTTTTTTAATACAAAATAAGTGTGGATTATTATAAAAAAATAAAGTAATATAAATAACAGAACTATATCTTGGAACAATCAATCAAACCCCAATAATAATAAACGAAACATAATAAGATAACGACATATCATTCTAACAATCACACTCATACGTCTCTAAGCAGAATCGGAAGTCCTTCTTCCATGCTGACTTAGATTAAATTAAATCCAACCATTTTTCGGTTTACAATCCACATGCTTATCTTCTGCATTACCATGCTAACTTCACCCTTTGCATGGTACACCAGAGTAGGATTCCAACACTGAATCCACTCGTAAAGAACCCAAAACGCCACTTGTTAGGCCGATCGACTGACTGTTCCAGTCCACTGAGATTGCCGAGCATATATCAGGTTCGCCAGGAGAAGGGATGTGCGCTACCAAGATGCGCAATGGAAAGGATAAAGAAGGAAGGGGTAACACACACGGAACACAGGAAACATTGGCAGGCTTCACAAATGTTCGTAAGCGGGAAGGAGCACGAAGATGATAACTGAACCGCAAAAGGCACTTTCGGTTCAATAGCTCCCGCTACACCCTCCGGGTAAAAAGAAAAAGTCCATAGAACTTCCAAATAAAGTCCAGAGAAGCAATCCCACGTTGGGAGGGGAACATAAGCACTATTGGATTCCAGCGGTAACTTCAAAGCAAATCTTCCATCGTCCCCCCAATATCACGATCACCACACCTGCTTTCATGTAGACTATTCCAGCGCTGAAAAATAGACCCCAATTTGATTCAGCCGCCATAGCACAACATTGCGGCGTTCCAGGTGAAGACTCGGGTGACGATAATCCTCGGATTGCCGGATCGCAATCCCGTTCCACCGCTTTCCAGGAATCCATAGTTCCAAAGCCACTATGTCGGTCAGCTGGGCACTCGGGGGTCGGCCGGATCCTCCAAGCGCTCGACTGCCGAACACTCCAGGCATATAGACTGTAGAACTGCCAATGTTTAAGGAAAGGTAACTGAAACAAAGAACAGGCGCAAACAGGAAAGCAGAACCATAGATATGCTAATTTAACATGTGTCGTAATACAAAGTATAGCTTTGACATTCCACTTTTTTCATTCAAAAAAAAAAACAAACTTGGAATTACTCGTAGCGTTACACAATTTGACATGGCCACTGACGTTTTCTAACTCCAGAGTTACTGGTGTTAGCAAGCGTTTTACAACATAGGGTTCAGACCATTTGAACATAAGTTTTCCGATGCGTTGTTCATCAGTAATACATTCTACTATCCCAAACGAAAATATATAAACTAAGATTGACATTCTCTAGACAGATGCCCATACCGCTGACATTTCCAACACTGTAGATTCTTTTTCGACTGCCAAGAAGGACGATTCGTCGAAGTATTAGATTTACTTAAATTGTCGGTTTTACTTCTTTCACTAAAGTCCCTCTGTCTTTCAGCAATTTCAAAATCCGCCACTTTAATTAATTTTTGATGAGGAAGACCACTAACGATTCTTTATCTTCACCATCACAGGGATCTACCTTTCCAATCAACTCTCGGAAAATCCGCTGATTATTCTGCTCCATAAAAGAAGAAATGTTAGAAACAGTTCCACTAGATAAATCTTTAATAGAACTAAGTCTACGATCACTCATGCTCTTGTGTTGTTCTGCCAAATAATCTTCTTGGGTTGCACCATCTACAATGAACTTACGCTTTATTAATATTTGTTCAGGCTGGGAGAGAGAATTCATGTAATTTTTAAGCCGCTGACGTAATGTGTTTACATCACCTTCAACTTCTATACCTAGCAGGCCTAATTCACAAACGAGCTTATCTCTGGATATTGCATCCACCCAGCTAGGCATGTTTATAAAGTATGATAGACACAAGATGTAAACAACAATAAGCGAACGTAGTATTACTTGCATAAATCAGTCTCTGTTTTGGAACGAAGAAAGATGAATCAATGTTTACGTAAAGTACAACAAACACGTAAACCAGTACTTAATAACTTCAACATAAGTACAGCATATCTTTCAATATGAAAAATACAAAGTAAACACTTTGTTACCATTTGGGCGCAATTAAACCCAAAAAAAAAACCCTGAACCACGCTCTGAGAAACCATTTTGTAGCGACTTGTTAGAACCAACCAAGTGCTGCTTAATCATTTTGTACGTAGAGAGAGAGAAAAAGTACGAATACGAATACGTTACTGCTACCTTCCGGGATCGCTGGGTTATGATACTGCTGTACTTAGTAAAGGGTTCCAAACATTCAACGAAGTTATTTACAACAAAACAGCCTGCCTCGGGCCCATAGAAGGCGGCTAACCATTCATCTTTCTTTTTCCACTTGAACATGCATATGAATATAACACTGATTATTATTTGCATGGACTGAACTAATTTCGTTATGGGATAGAGAACAATGGCTATTCTTTAAATAAGAACAATGGGCGTAGCGTAAAATATTGGTTTTTAATACAAAATAAGTGTGGATTATTATAAAAAAATAAAGTAATATAAATAACAGAACTATATCTTGGAACAATCAATCAAACCCCAATAATAATAAACGAAACATAATAAGATAACGACATATCATTCTAACAATCACACTCATACGTCTCTAAGCAGAATCGGAAGTCCTTCTTCCATGCTGACTTAGATTAAATTAAATCCAACCATTTTTCGGTTTACAATCCACATGCTTATCTTCTGCATTACCATGCTAACTTCACCCTTTGCATGGTACACCAGAGTAGGATTCCAACACTGAATCCACTCGTAAAGAACCCAAAACGCCACTTGTTAGGCCGATCGACTGACTGTTCCAGTCCACTGAGATTGCCGAGCATATATCAGGTTCGCCAGGAGAAGGGATGTGCGCTACCAAGATGCGCAATGGAAAGGGTAAAGAAGGAAGGGGTAACCACACGGAACACAGGAAACATTGGCAGGCTTCACAAATGTTCGTAAGCGGGAAGGAGCACGAAGATGATAACTGAACCGCAAAAGGCACTTTCGGAAAAAATGTTTAATCATCAGCATGTAAAATGACACTAACTAAAATAATACGTTCTGAAATAAATTTCTGTTTAAATGTTCTTCAAACATTACACAATGTAGGCCTTTAAGAAAATGTTCTATAATCAGCATACCAAATGGTACCAACTAAAATGGTACTACTTACTAAAATAGACTTCTGTTTAAAAACTACTTCAAACATTAAACAATGTAGGCCTTTAAGAAAAAGTTTGATCATCAGCATGTGAAATGGTACTTACTAAAATAACCAACTGTTTAAAAACGCCACTAAACTTTAAATATTGTACGTAATTCAGAAACATATTTCATCAACAGTATTTAAAATAGTACTTGCTAAAATAAGCAGAGTTGATATTTATAATAAAAAGAGCGGAGTATAAATTAAGGAATGATAAAAAATGAATCACTCTGAAAAGAACTTGGGATATTTAATATTGGACAAATTATTTCTGATTGAAGAAGAATTACTTACTTACTTACTCACTAGCACTATCGAACCCATAGGTCCATGACCGCGCAGACATAAGCTCTCCATACATCCCTATCCTGAGCTAATGCTTCCAATCATTCCCTGTATAATCTACTTCCCTCAAATCATAGTTAATGTTGTTCTCCCACCTCATTCTTGGTCTACCAACTAGATGTTTTCCCTCTGGCTTTCCTACAAGAAGCTTCCATGCACGTCTTTATTTCCCCAAACGCGCAACATATCCTGCCCATCGCAGTCTACGAGGCTTAACTGTTCTTATTATATCTGACTTCCTATAAAGACCATGTAGTTCATTAATATGAAGGCTTCCCCATTCACCTGACTGTTCATCTGTCTTTGGTCCAAACATTTTCCTAAGTACTTCATTCTCAAATACTTGTAATCTCCTTTCCTCCCTTAAAGTAAGAGTCCATGTTTCGCACCGATATAATAATAACTGGTAGAATAATAGTTTTATATATTTTCAGTGTAACGTTTTTTGAAAGGAGTTTGGACATCAAAAGTCTCTGCAATGCATAATAGCAGGCATTTCCAGAATTGAGCCTATGTTTAATTTATTTGTTCATCTCATTCTTATTTGTGGTTATTGTCCCTAGGCATTTGAATACCTAGGAACAATAATCACAAATAGGAATTGAAGAAGAATTGGTAATCACATTTAGAAAGGATGGAACCACATAGAGAAGCTAGACAAGCATATGAATATAGACCAACAGGGCGCCGTGATATATGATTATTTTGGATCCTGAATGAGCGGAACGGATCTAAAGTTTCATCTTGAAGAAAAATAAATTAACTGGTCTAGTAACTTCTTATAAAGGAGAGCCTAGGGCAAAATGGGCAGTTATCCCATTGTAATAAGAAGAATAACAAGTCATGTTAATCTTCTTCATCTTCTACTTCTTCTTCTTCTTCGCGGTTTAGGATTATTTACTAGCCTGTTCCGGCTCCAAATTGCCGCTCTTTCCATCTTTTCCTTGGTCTTCCCAAACTTCTTCTTCCTCGTGGTGAATAGTAGTATGCTGCTTTTGGTATTCTATTCTCAGTCATCCTTACCAAGTGTTCTTTCCAGTTTGTTCTGTATTTCTCTATTGTTGAGTTTAATTCCTCTATTTTTAGTTGTCTTATTTCTGTGTTATGTTTTTTGTCTGTTCTTTGATATCCTGCTATTGGTCTGAGGAATCTCATGTTAATAATAATAATAATAATAATAATAATAATAATAATAATAATAATAATAATACTGTTAGTATTACTACTACCAATGTTGGTAAATGTGGTTAAATAACTCTAAACTTCAATTATTTGATAGTATGACATGCAATTTCCATAAACATGAGCTGGGATATGTGTACATAATGTAAAATATGTAAAATATTGACTGTAGGAAACATGAAAATGGTTGAATTTGTAACGGAGTACAAGAATACAAAACTCTACAGCACCACAGAAAATGCATGGAGATGTGTAAACAGAGTCTTGCTCCGCGGGAAGGAACATATAAATATTTAGTAGCTAATCTCTGACTTCCTATCCTTTTCCCAATTTCGAACCGAAACGTCACTCCTGAAACAGATACGCTTCTCTCAAACTACACAAAGTTCCAAAAATATTCTCACAATTCTAACTTTATATCGTACAAAAACAACAGTAACTAATAATAATAATAATAATAATAATAATAATAATAATAATAATAATAATAATAATAATACTAATAATAATAATAATAATAATATTTTTATATGCAGATTTTTAACGTTTACACATCTTTCTGTGCCTAAATTTTTTTTTCTTCTCCACTCGTCTCTATCCATCCACTCCAAGTACTCCAGTCCTCTTGTTCTCATTCCCGTTTCTTATTTGTTGATTCCACGAGTTTCGAGGTCTAATAATAATAATAATATTTTTATATGCAGATTTTTAATGTTTACACATTTTTTGTGCCTAAATTTTATTTTTCTTCTCCACTCGTCTCTATCCATCCACTCCAAGTACTCCAGTCCTCTTGTTCTCATTCCCGTTTCTTATTTGTTGATTGCACGAGTTTCGAGGTCTAATAATAATAATAATAATAATAATAATAATAATAATAATAATAATAATAATAGTTATAAAAACAGTAATAATAGTTATTATTATTAATATATTATTATTATTATTATTATTATTATTATTATTATTATTATTATTATTATTATTATTATTATTATTATTATTATTATTATTATTATTATTATTATTATTATTATTATTATTATAAGAACAGAATAAATAAATGTTGAGCAATAACAGCAATGATGAATGGAGTCATATGGAACAGACATATAACCAAAAAAAGTTACAAATATATAATTCAATAGTGAGAAGTACTGTCACATATGGAGCTGAAGTTTGGAAATACACAAAAACTTAGAATAAATACTTATACTTACTTACTTACTGGCACTATCGAACCCGAAGGTTCATGGCCACGCGGACATAAGCTCTCCATACATCCCTATCCTGAGCTAATGCTTTCCAATCGTTCCCTGTATAATCTACTTCCCTCAAATCTTTGTTAATGTTATTCTCCCACCTCATTCTTGGTCTACTAACTGGGCGTTTTCCTTCTGGCTTTCCTACAAGAAGCTTCCATGCAAGTCTTTCATTCCACATACGTGCAACATGTCCTGCCCATCGCAGACTATGAGAGTTAACTGTTCATATTATATCTGGCTTCCTATAAAGAGCATGTAGTTCATTGTTTTGTAATCTTCTCCATTCACCTGTCTGTTCATCTCTCTTTGGTCCAAAATGTTTCCTAAGTACTTTATTCTCAAATACTTGTAATCTCCTTTCCTCTCTTAAAGTAAGAGTCCATGTTTTGCACCCATATAATATAACTGGAAGAATAATAGTTTTATATATTTTCAGTTTAACGTTTTTTGAAAGGAGTTGGGACAACAAGATTCTCTGCAATGCATAATAGCACGCATTTCCAGAATTGAGCCTATGTTTAATTTCTTCGTGCATCTCATTCCTATTTGTGATTATTGTACCTAGGTATTTGAATTCAGCCACCTCCTCAAAATTTCCCTCATTTGTCATTAGCTGTCCATTTCCATTATATAATGAATTTCTAGGTGTGACCATATATTTAGTTTTATTGATATTTACTTCCAGTCCTAATTTCTTAGTGTTACTCAATAGTGTGTGTGTGTTGGCCTTTAGTATCTCCTCGCTATCGGCCAGTAGTACTACATCATCAGCATAAACTAACAGTTTATTAATACCATTCAGTTGTAAGCCTTCCTCATTACCCAAAGATTTAATGGCATGCTCTAGTACAAAATTAAATAGTAGAGGAGATAGTTAATCTCCTTGCTTCAACCCATTCTGGATTTCAAAAGTGTCCGAAAACTGTTTGCCTACACGCACCCTACTCTTTGTGCCATTTAGACACATTCGTATAAGTCTAACTAACTTTTTAGGAATTCCGAACTCCAGCAGGATACTATATAACTTCTCTCTTTTAATTGAATCATATGCTTTTTTGAAGTCTACATATAGTTGATGTACAGTACCATTATATTCCCATTTCTTCTCTAAAATCTGTCTTATACTGAAAATCTGATCTGTTGTAGACCTGTTTCTTCTAAATGCACATTGATGATCTCCTAGAATGTCATCAATATAGGGAGTAAGTCTGCTTACTAATATATTTGTTAGAATTTTGTACGAAGTTGAAAGTAATGAGATGCCCCTGTAGTTGTTGCAATCAGTTTTAATCTCCTTTCTTATAAATTGGTATGATAATTGATTCCTTCCATTCATCTGGAAGAGCTTCTTTTTCCCAAATCATACTAAGCAACCAGCGTATCTTGTCCATCAATTTTTCTCCCCCTGATTTTATCAGTTCTGCTGGGATCTCATCTGAACCTGATGCTTTATACATCTTCAATTTTTCAATCGCCATTTCAACCTCTAATGCACTTGGCTCTGCGACTAGCATTTCTGCTGTCTGTAACTTATCCTCCTCAATGTCCTGTTCTGTATGTACATTTAATAGCTGATTAAAGTAACTTTTCCATCTATTTAATATACTCCTAGAATCTGCAATCATATCCCCATTTTCATTCCGAATTATGTTTGTTCTAGCCTGAACCCCTTCTTCTCTATACTAATTCCCTGATATAATTCTCTAATGTTCCTATTTTTTTGCATTCATTTCAAGATCATTAATCTTCTCTCTCAAATATTCCCTCTTTTTACTCTTTAGTAACTTGGTGGTTTCCCGTCTAACACTACCCAATTGCTCTAAATTTACCTCATTTGGCTCGTGTAACCATTTCATTTTTGCTAGCTTTCTTTTCTTTAGAATGTCGGCACATTCCTCATCAAACCATTTCTTGTTTTGCCTCTTTTTTAAACAACCAATGCTTTCTGATGCTGACAATTTAATAGTATCTCTTATAGCCTCCCATTCTTTATTTATATCAGTTTCTTCTTCGTTTGCCACATTGTCATCTGAAGATTCCAGTACTTCAAATCTATTAGCAATTTTGATTTGGTATTCTTGCCGCATTTCATCATTTTTCAAGTTTTTTAATTCATATTTTACAGAATCGTCTTTAGCGTTCGTTCCTCTCATAAGCGATAGCCGTTGTCTGATTTTCACTCTGACCAGATGATGATCCGAATTGCAGTCTGTCCCTCTAACTGATCTAACATCAATGATGCTACTGTGCCAGCGTTTATCCACTAATACATGATCTATCTGGTTCCGAGTTTCTCCATCTGGGGACGTCCAGGTGTATTTATGAATATCCTTATGCTGAAATGTTGTACTCTTAACAATGAGATTTTTTGATGTGGCAAATGTGACTAATCTAACCCCGTTGTCGTAACTATCTTCATGAAGACTGAATTTGCCTATTGTTGGTTTGAATATATCTTCCCGCCCCACTTTTGCATTAAAATCTCCTAAGACAATTTTCATATGATATCGTAAAAGGCTATCAAATAAGCATTCTAATTCTTCATAGAACTCATCCTTGATCTTGTCATCTTTATCTTCTGTGGGGCATATACATTTACAATTATAAAATCATGTCGTTTACCCTTTAGAATTATGTATGATATCCTATCACTAACAAATTTAATATCTCGGATAGCGGATAGTATCTTCCTTCTGACTAAAAAACCCGTTCCAAATGCAGGTCTTTTCTGCACCCCCATAGTATAATGCAAAGCTTCCTGATTCCTGACTACCTTCTCCTGGCCACCTAACCTCCTGTAAAGCGACTATATCCAAGGGCGATTTATCCTATTCCCGCGTTAATATCTCTAGTGCCCCGCTATTGAAAGTCCTAACATTCCATGTTCCTAGGAACATGTCCCTGTGTTTGAGCCTTTGGCATGGGTTCCCTGAAGTAGTCCCCGCCCGGAGAACCGAATGGGGGACTATTTGATCTCCGGAAAATTTTACCCCAGATGAACCCATGTCCGCATTTCTTGACGGTTGTATTTTTACGGTGAAAGATCGTCACTCTTTCGTCCAAGGTACTTTTTTCGTCTGGCTTATCACCTTCGACCAGTCCGGCATGGGTAACCCTACCGGCAGCCATGCTACCGCCGGCATAGCTCTCAGGATCATTTAAGCACGCAAGCCACTCCACCACGACAAGGTAAAGATACCATGGAGGGAGAATAAAAACTTATATCGATGGAAATGGATTTCATAAGGAGAGCAGCAAGATGTAAAAATTTATAAAAAATAGTGTCATATGAGGATAAATGGCTATTAGAAATTCAAAAGTAGACTATATAAGATATAAGCAATTAAATTGGTATGTGCATGTACGACGAATGCAGGAACAAAGGTTACCCACAAAAACATTGGAATGGTGAACACCTGGAAGAAGAAGGAAAGAAAGACCTCGAAACTCGTGGATGCAAAAAATAAAAACTGGAATTAGAACTAGAGGACTGGAGGACATGGAGTGCATGGATAGAGACGAGTAGAGAAAGAAAACTTTAGGCACAGAAAGATGTGTAAATATTAAAAAATCTATATATAAATAAAAAAATATTATTATAGTAAAGGCTAATTTCAAAATATAAAAAAAACAAGACATTACGATATTGTTATTAAACCAGAATTTCTATGTGCAGCTGAAATGGGCCCTACTGATTTTGAATAGGAATGCATATATCAAGAATATAGTGAAAAGTTAATACAACATTGTTATATGTAAATGACAGATAAATGACAGAGGCTCAGAACCAAAAATCAAATAAAATGTATACAGATATTTATAGAGATATCATAAAACGATGGTTAGCATTTTATGGAAACATCCAACGATTTAGATACAGATTCATAAACATGTAACTGAATTTTATGAAATTAGGAGTAAAACAGAATTATATATTTAAAATATATTGACGGACTAGAAATTATTTTAAAAGGCAACAATTATTTAACAGAATGTCCAAAGAAGTACTGAGTGTTTATGGTGAAGATAAAATAGATGACAGAGCCGAGACACTCTCGTTTATAACAATATTTTATCCCCAGACACAAGTCAGAACCGCAATAAAAAAACTTACATTACTCCCACATCCGTCACAAATTTCAACTCACCCCTCCAGGAACAAGAAACTCGGACTACGCAATGGACACAATAATAATCTTGATAAAATATTAGAAGAGACTTCTCCCATAACAAAAAGGACATATCACCGCACATCAAGTCCAGTCTATGAAGTAATACAAATAATAATATTAATAAAGTCTACCGCTGTGGTCTCGGGGTAGCGTGCTGCCTTGTCACGCAGCGGGCCCGGGTTCGATCCCCGGTCGGGACAGTTTTTCTGGGTGAGGTTTTTATTGGGGTTTTTCTCACCTGTAAGACAAATATCAGTAAAACGCTAAGGCCCAAACGGTCCCCGAAATCATATGGCCATCGCAATCACCATCATTCGTATTCATCTTAGGTTAAGCTTAGGATTAGGGACTGTCCTGGCGCTCCATTATCATCTCCCATCATATCATCGGGGCAACGTAACCCCGCCTTCCAGGCGCCCCAACCTCAGAAGTGGGTTACATGTACGCCATGCCAGAAGAGAAACCAGGAATGCCGAAAGACAAACCTGGGGCATTTGAAAAAAAAAAAATGTTAATAATGGTCAAATTAATGAGGGGATAAATAAGGGAAAATCAGCAATAGCAAAATCAAATGGTGTTTTAAGGGATAAGAATATAAGTTCTAACACAAAAACATTTTTAATACAATAATAAGTTGCACAAAGTCCAGCGCCGAAGCCGAGTGGATAAGGCAAAGAAGCCTTGGAGGGGAATCGCGCTGGTTCGGGTCTCCATGGGGAAATACATTTTCTCATGGAATTTCGGACAGTATGGGACCGGTGCCTACCCAGCATCGTGAGGCATTTGGGCAGCTACGATAAGTATTGACTCCAGGTTGAGAAGACCAGCTATAACGGCAGGGGGACTCGACATACAGACCACATGTCACCTCTACACAGGCTAGATGATCGTCTATGTCTTTGACACATATGGATGTGAGACCAGCAGTCGGCTGGTAGGCCAAGGCTCTTCTAGACCTGTCGCGCTTGGAGTTTTTTTAAAAAGTTGTACAATGACATACGGTGCAGAAACATAGTAAATTTAATTCTGCAGAAAATTATTTTTAAAGGCGTTCAGATGGAATTCCTAGAAGAGATAAAATAAAGAACAGTGTAATTAAACAAACGACGAATGTTCAAACTTCAGTTGTGGATTTCATAAAAAACAAACAATTAAAATTCTAAGGTCACGTAAAAAGTATGGTAGAAAACTGATTCCCAAGAATAATACTAGAATGGGTGACAATAGGTAGAAGAAGGAGAGGACGGCCAACAATAATGTGGATTGATGTTGTTTTGAGCAGCATAAGGGAAAAAGGATTGGGCGATGGAGATTGGAATGACAGAGAGATGTAGAAGAGCATGGCAGTAGATTAATTGGGCGCAGGAAGATGTTGTGAAACACTGAGAAACCTGCTAAATAATCGTGAAGAAGTGAAGGATAGAGGCCCAGTGACCTGTTCCGGTCTCATCGTCCATCCTGTACTCTTCTGAGTACTTACACGTATTGCCCTGTGTATTTTGCTGTTCTAATTAATTTCATCTCTGCTGCCGTGATACGAATTCATCTTGTTTAATCTCTATAGTCAATTGACGATTTTATTATTAATTTAACACTTCTCATTGAAGGATAAATTATATTTGAAGAGAAAAATTTTCGCCTAGACCGGGACTCGAACCCGGGACCTTGGCTTTCCGGGCCAAGTGCTCTACCAACTGAGCTACCGAGGCGAGTTACGATCTAGACGCAAATTCTTCTCTTATGTACGTTGTAATTCCCTTGCGCCAAATGCTTGATCGTAACTCGCCTCGGTAGCTCAGTTGGTAGAGCACTTGGCCCGGAAAGCCAAGGGTCCCGGGTTCGAGTCCCGGTCTAGGCGAAAATTTTTCTCTTCAAATATAATCTATAGTCAATGTTTTATATCCATATAAGAATTTGGATGCTGCAGGTGTGATATAATTTTTTTAACCTTGTGTGATTTTGCACTTGTATACGTTTCAAAATTCTATTTAAAATTCCTATTTTTAATGATACCCTTAAAAAGTTAAACTATTTAAATTTGTACCTGAAATATTGGTCGTCCTCAACAAATTAAACATTAATAAATTAGTGAAGGCCTTTCAAACCTTAATGTTCCATCCTTAGTAGCTGGGTAGGTACTAATTTTCTAAGAGCATATTGTAGAGATGGTTGAGATGATTGGACGTCTCCTCGTTTAGTAGATTTCATTTTCTAGTTTCTTTCACTATTTATATTTATTGTAGATTATTTATTTTATGCTTATTACACTCTCCGTGTACTGTTGAGAGTGTGTAGTTAATCGTTTTGAAGCGATGAACTGTATTTATGACGTGTTTTGCAAACTTGATTTTCCCACGTTAAATTTAAAGTCTCTGACGTGCACATTGTATTTTATATTAAAATTTCTGGTGGTTCTTCCGATATCCCAGTGCGCTACAAACCGGAAGGTCGAGAGTTCGAGTCCCGGTGGGTTCATGAATTTTAAACTGACCCAAACCTTCTGGTGGCTCCATGACTCTGGGGTCGACTCAGCTTCTATCGGAAATGAGTACCAGACGCTTGTTCTGGGGATTAACGCGGCCGTCACGTAGGGCTGACAATCCGGATAACATCAAGTGCCGGTTATCTAGAAAAAGTGGGAGCCTTAACCTCCTACTACCCCAAGGGCCTCCTGAGGCTTATAGTGGGATCACTTTACCTTTACTCTTCCGATATCCTTCCATTTTCGTATGACATTGAACATCCTAGGTAGTTAAATGTATTTATATGTTCCATTATTCTATTATTTATTACTATTTTACTTCTAATTGCGTTTGTTTCTTTGAAGGTCATCGTCTTCGTTCTGCGATTTGAGATTTTTAAACTATATTTATCTGTCATTAATTGTAATTCTAAGCTGATTTCTGTGATGCATCTTTATAAAATAATAAAAATAATATAATTATAATAATTTTATTTAGGAATGAATCACAATAAAATGGTTTTCCGTCACCATCAAGAAATTTGTCTGCCTCATTTGTAGCGGTCCTGAACATCCTCATCTGAAAGTCCTAGTTCACTCGCACTTCTTCTCACACCATCCACCCAATCTTCTTTATGTCTTACTTTTCATCTTTTTTCCATGTATTCTCCATCCAAGATCTTCTTAAGGATTCCATCAGATATGATTCTCTTCAAATGTTCATATCACCTTAATCGTTTTTCTTCAGTTGTTTGTAACAGATTTCTTCCAACTTTCATAATTTTCCTAATTTCAACGTTTCTATTTTCCTTCTAATCTGGACTATTGCGATGATCTTCTCCTGTAATGCATTTATTTTGCTAATAACTTGTTAGCTTGTCAACTTTTAATTGTTCATGTCTCTGATCTATATAACATAACACTTTCTACAATGGCCTTATAGATAAATTTCCTTGTTCTCTAACGGATCTTTTTACTCCATAACAGTGAGCTCTGTATGTCAATTACTATCCGTCCATTTGCTATTCTTTTTTCTGTTTCTGATTGTGATGAACCTTCTTTCTCTAACAAGTCAACTAACAATCACTGCATGCCGTAACCTATCTTGAAATTTCTCCTATAGAAACGTTATGATATACCAAGGCCGTGATCAAAATATTGCGCCTTTTTAACTCCAAGACATAAAAATTCAGCACCAAAAAAATCATTTGAACTACAGAGAATAACACAACTCCTGAATTGGTGAAACGGATAACCCTGACAACCAGGCCGCACACCGCGTCCCGCCTCACTACATTCCGCTTTACTCACACAGGGAGTTCATCATCTTCGCAGTGGGTTGCCATTACTGGACGCTGGTTTCAATTTCTGTGCTTTGTAGTTAAAAGCGGCAGATTTTCTTTGGAGACGTCCTTGGTACATTACAACGTTTCCCTGGAAGAAATTTCAAGTTACGGTTTCGGCATGCAATGGTTGACAGTTCACTTGTAAGATTTCTCCTAGATATCTAAATGTTTTGATACGTTTAATTTCATTACTCCTGATAAATAAAATATCTCGTTGACTTATACCTGTGATGTAGATAAGTCGTTGGGTTGCCTTGGCTAAACAATCTCTTCTCAAGGGAACGTAGGGAAAATCAAAGATGATATACACTTTAAATAAAAACGCTGAATAAGTTTGAAAAGTTAATATCACTCTTTATTTCGGGCGTAAATAGCTGTATTGATATTTTGTATCAGATGTAACTTGTATTGATTCTTTACACAATACGGTTTATATTTGACAGTTAACACGTAATTGCTAAATGGCGGTTAACTTTAGTTCTGCTTTCTTCAAGGAGCACTGCAATAGTCCCTATTATGATTGTATTTAGTTTTATAGCGAAAATCTTATTATCACTCGCTAGTATTTATAATTTAATTATATGTAAATGGAAATTACTTCCTTCCACTTAAAAAACTTTAACAATTTAAGTGGCTCGTTCACACCACTAGAATCTTTCAATATATAAATACTTGTGTTAATATTCGTTGAGTAGACAATATTATGTCGCTATTCTTCTTAAATACAAACTTATTATTGTATATTTATCATTCAAAAATATTTCTTAAGTGGCTCTGCCCGTTGTAACCTTCACCAGTCACTACGAGCGCCTGTTGTGCACTGCTCTAGCCATCTTGGAGATGCTATCCCAGCATTCTTAGTTTCTCAATATTCTTTCAAATCGGATTGCTTCATAAATCAGGCTATGAGTATTATTGGCTAACTCATCTCCCGATTACCCAATCGTTTTAAAATAAAATTATCCAGTAAATATTTAAAATATCTAAAGACTTCGTGAATTGTTATAAAGTTTATAACTATTTTAACAAATATGACCTATTTTAAATTATAATTATAATAATTTATGTATACTAACTTCAATTCTTTCATATTTTTTAATATATTTTAATGATTTCCTAAACATTTCAGGGTGAAGGAACATTTTCATATTCATATTCGTAAATAACACATAAAACTTGATCTGATACATATAGGTTCACGCATGTGGAAAAAACTTGTTAACTAGTGTTATTTATAACATAAGATATACGAATTCTATTTATTTTCTTTACAAACAATCCTGTATCATATTTTCTTATATTCAAATAAAGTATTTAAAATATTTATATTAAAATAGAAAAAAACCCTAATGAATATTACAGTACAAATAAATATCCGGATTTACTGAAATATATTTTTTGTTAAATATTTTGCTCTATTTATATTAAATTGTAGGCCTTAATACTGATTTTTCATATTCCTCGATTAATTTTCCACCCAAGTATTAATAATAATAATAATAATAATAATAATTCCTTCCAAGTATTAGGCCAAGGCCTGTTACGATCCTATAGAAAATTTTCCCTCCAGCGTTTCATAGGACGGCCCAGTGATCTTCGTCCTCTTGGTATATAATTATAAACAGCTTTGGGGATCCGATTTGAACTCATTCTTTCAAGATGGTGTTTCCAATTTAGTTGGTACTGTTTAATATATTCCAAAATTGGCGTAGTCTTCAATTCTTTTAAGATATCGGTGTTCCTTTTCCGATCCCATCTGCTGTAACCCGCTGTTCTGCGCATGAATCTCATTTCACAAGCCGTTATTCTGCTTTCATGTTGTCTTTTTAGTGTCCATGATTCACTACCATAGGTCAACACTGGTCTAGCCAATGTGTTATATAAACGTAATCTAGTGTTTTTTTGTACAAGGGATGGTTTCATAACTTGAATAATAATTCCTAAACTTTTATTGTAACTAGTAATTTTTTCAGGGATATCTTTTTCATCCCAGATAGAGAGATAATATCCAAGGTATTTAAATATAATAGTTTTAATAATAATAATATTAATATTATTAATAGTATTAATAATAATAATAATGATAAAAAAAAAAATAATAATAATAATAATGTACTTCTGTATTACTTGGTATAGTGCAGAACAGTATTATCGCTGAACTAGTTAAAACTCTCGACAGTTTTCAACGTCAACCACACGCCACTAGAGTGCGTCCAGGATGTCATGGAATTAAGCGCGTGCACTATGGACCGACAAGTACTCATTCCTCATCAGCGTTTTAACGATTATTTTAACACTGTATGTGCACGTAACACGTATTATTGGCTTTTCCAGGCGGTGAGCACCCAAATTTAGCGCCTCTTGATAAGCAACTGTTTTATGCTTTTTTTTGTCCAGCCATTAAACAGCTACGACCGGAGAGTATTATCTGTTTGTGTAAGTTTTGTTGCCTATTATCGCAGCTGTAACTTTACATTTACTCTTTTTTTTTTAGTGTTACTGTCTGCAGGTATAATGCGTTGAAATTGTTTTTTGTCCTTTGCGCTTTGCAAAATAATATTGCAGTCCATCAAAAGCTCTCTATTCGTCTATTTTATTAGGGAAACTTTATTTGGATTAAATTGCTCCCGCGTATTATGAAATATCAGATGAAATCCTTAATGTATAAGTTTGCCGCCGGACTCCTTGGGGTCGCGGAATAAACCCCGAGGGGGCCAATGGATTATTGTGTTGGAAAAATCGAAAGAACAAGTCCTCCGAGTGAGATTTTAAACCACTGATCCCGAGTGTGAAGATTTTTGGGATCATAAATGAACAAGAAGTCCCACGCCGTAGCCAAGCGGTTAAGGTAGGAAGCCTTGGCGCAGAGCTACGGGACTTGCGCTGGTTCGAGTCTCCATGGGGGAAGAAATTTTCTCATGGTATTTCGGCCAGTATGGGACCGGTGCCCACCAGCATCGTGAGCAATTGGGTAGTTACAATAAGTAGCGGCTCAAGGTTGAGGAACCAGCTATAACGGCTGGGGGACTCGACATGCTAACCACATGTCACCCCTACACTGGCTGTTGATCATCTACCTCTGTGATTGACACATGTGGATGTGAAGGGCCAGCAGCCGGCTGGTAAAAGGGCAACCGCTGAAAAGTGGAAAGACCCTCAATCGGAAATGAACAAGAAGCCTAAATTAGTGCATCTGACCAAAATTTAACCGCTCTTTCCGATACAATTAATACATTAGTTATCTAATAGATGTCTCATTGAAGTTTTGTTGAGATCATATGCAGAGAAAAAAAAAAGTAATTAAATTAAATTGGCCAATAAACTTTTGCTAGGGGAGCATGTTCACGAAGGACGTAAGGGGTATTCACATGTATTTGGGTACCTTTCGTCCCGCTCAGAATATCGGTGTCCCCCTAGAAAGGAGTTACGTAACCAGACTAATGTAGTTATGCTTATTTCCCTATAAATGTGGTTGGTACATCGCCTAAAGGATATATCTCCCGATCTACGGCCAGGCTAGCGGGAAAAGCGCATGCGGCCGCTGAGTCCTCAGTCCGCGTCACGTGGCAGAGCAACTGCACGGTTCTTTTCCTACTTCTTACAATTGATTCGTGCATTACCATGAACATAGCGAAATAAGTTACGTATCTTATGGCAGATGTTGAAAATGTTCTGCGCCTACTTCCACACGTTTTCGGCAGCTTGCTAGGAATTTTTCATTCACATGCATTAGTTACTGTTTTGTTATTGAGTATATTTCTGTCCTGTATATAATCTTTCTGATCGTCTAATGTGTGGGGGTTTCTTGCATACAGTTATTCTGTATGGTTTCAAACGTAAAAGTCTTGTAGCTCGCATTGCTGACGTCTTCCGAACACCAATTACTTGTGCAAGTCGTCTTAGGGATTTTGATGACGTATGTTCTAATCTTTCTCCTATTTCATCTAATATTTCCTTAGTAAGCACATGTTTTGTTACCTTTGGTTTCTTATCGAGCACCGTTTCTCTAAATTCTCTAAATTATTGAAGATTTACGACTCGCCTTATATGGTATAAAATAACCTTAGCCTACGACTCGTGAGTCGGTATAGTCGCTAGAAATTTCCAGATGAGCCTTTGATTCGATTCTGGGAGAATCGCTTCTCGAGGTTTCTCTAGGTCAAGACTGAATTTCGGTTGATTCTGATTCTCGTATATAGAAGAGATATGAGTGGTCTGACCAATCAGTCGTGTCCGAGTAGTGTAGCACTGTTCATAAGAACGATTCGTGAAAACAAAATGTTTAAAATGAAGACTTAGAAAATGTGAAGACGTTACTATAAGATAAAGTGTGTGTACAGAAACTCTTACAGTACAAATTTATACGTGTGTTTAAAGCAATTTATTGGAATACTAATAGTTTTTTTGTAAACAGTTGTGAAATTTAATTAAAAAACTCGGCCTGACTTCCAAGCAAATGTACTAGAAAGATCATCCTAATTTACAAACATATGATCATGTTAAGTGATTAGAATCAGGGAGATTATATTTTCATTGTGAGTTATCCTATCCCCCTCTTTACAGTTAATCCCCCATTAATATAGAATGATTAATGGGGTTTATACAGTAATGGATGCACATTTTACAAAAAAAAATACTCCACTGTTTCTTAATGGATTTTATTCAAATTCTGCGCACTTATTGTAAATTAATTTAACTTTAAATTGGTAATTCATATATGTGAAAACTATAAATACGTTTATGGAACGGAACATTTCATTAACAAATTTCATATCACCACAAAAACAAAATTACACTTAAAACAGAATAAATAAAAACCCATTAATATTTATTTGACTTAAAACTGATGTTATAATTTTGATTCCGAGAGTTCCTAGAAAAAACATACTGGAAAAGTTATAGCCGACTCTTCTACACTAAGAAAAAAGTATATGGGAAAATGCTACGAAAATCCAGTGATATAGTTTATTTTAAACATTCACCTATATTAATAGTAGAAGTGGAAAGGAGTTTCTTGATATACAAGTCATCGTTAAGAGACAATCGACAATCTTTCTCTTTGGACCATCTACAGCAGTTGTTTGTTGTACATTGCAATGCAGGACTAAAATGTGAATACCTTGCATTTACCTGTAAATGTGAATTTTATAAATATTATTATATTGCATTTTTTTTTAATTTTAATGCATTTTTTGTATTGTTAGTGCAGTATTACATTTTTATAATGAATTTTCTTGTATTTTCTTGTGCACTAGCTAATACCCGGCGTGCGCTGCTACTCCTAAATAAATGTTAATGTGTTTTTACCACCAGCCTTGAACTGCTATGCTTGCCCGGGAATCAGCTTATCCCGATCTTCTTGGTGTCAATGAAAGACAAAAATGGCTATTGTGAGTTATCCGTAAAATATAAACATATGCTCTCGCGGACTTTTTTGTAGTTTTTTTTTTTAGTTATTCAGTTCCGTGTACAATTTGGTGTATTTGTTATAGTTTAGGCAGCGTAAGCCATTTAAGCGTGAAATAGGGACTTTATTTAACGTTTTTCACTTCAAAGAGTGATTTTTAGGGGTGAAGGAGTTGAGTATTACAATTCTCTTAAAGCCTATGTTCATTCCCGGAATCTCCTGAACATTTTTCAAAAAGCCCCATTACAATCTGATGAACGGTATGGCAGAGCATGCTTGCCCGGGAATCTACTTATCCCGACCTTCTTAGAATCAACGTAAGACAAAAATTGTTATTGTGAATTATCATAAGTAATGCCACGAGTGATTTCCAAATTATCGATAAATTCACGACTCACGAAGTGAGGAGTGAATTTATCTAGAGAATTTGGAAATCAAGAGTGGCATTTGTTAGGACTATTTAACGAATAAAATTAAGTTGTTTACTCACAAATCATTATTTAACTATAGTTATTTTAAAATATTTATATATTTAATGTAAACGGCGATGTTTGAAAACAAATGAGAAACTATAGGTACGCTTCTACTGCTTCTTTTGTTTATCACTGCAACCAGATCATACTATTTATTGCCAAAGGAACGCAATATTGTAAGGAGGAGCTTTCTTTAATATGGTAATTATAACACTGATAAATATTTGGTGAAACACGACTCTGATTGGTTGTAAAATAGAAATAATTGAAATGTGATTGGTCATTGACTCCCATTTGGGGCATGAGTTAAATAGTCCGTAAAAGAAACAACTGCTGTCGCTGACTTTTTTGTAGAGTTTTTTTTTAGATATTCAATTCCGTGTACATTAATTTGGTGTATTTGTTATGGTTTAGGCAGCGTGAGTCATTTAAGTGTCAAAATAGGGAATTTATGTCACGTTTCTCAATACAAAGGGTGATTTTTAGGGGTGAAGGGGTTGAGTATCACAACTCTCTTATAGCTTATGTTCATTCCGGGAATCTCCTGAACATTTTTCAAAAAGCCCCATCATAATCGGATCAACAGTATGGCCGCGCATAGAATACGAACAAACAAACCAAAAAAAAACTAACTAACTAACATTCATTTTTATATATTAGATTAAAATCCTTGCCCTAGTGATTAGAATAAAATTAGTTAGGCATCGTCCATAGAAGATGAGGAACCATATAATGTGCTCATGAGTATATTAGAGAGCTGGGAGGTGGAGACGGGCGTCGGATGTGTTTATTTTCACTCTTTGAATTTCCGAACCAGTGAACTGAATTTAACTGAATATTGTGAGCACAATAGTGTCATGAAACTACACACTAACTTGCCTTCGTACAGCAATCTGTTCCGGAGAATATTTTCAACATTTTACTTTAATCCCTGTGAATAAAGTAGACTAACGCATGTGAAGTAACTAAACAGGAATGTGTTTTCAAAAATATAACATGACACAAGAAAGTGCACAAAGTAATAAATAAAAGATAAAGTTATCCCCCTGTAGGCCTTTGGAAATCCTTGGGGATTATGAGGTTAATGACAAATATACTGTCACTGGATGGCCCAGGGGTTTTCCTTTTACTTATTTCGATTTAAATAAATACACTGATGTTACGTAATTTTTTTCTTTTCACATTATTTCCTTCTTACAATTATCACTAAATCTTCAATCACAATTTTATCTCACAACTATTCTTCTTTGAAAGTTTATCAGATAATCACTTATCACACAATTACAGACACAGTACTTCCTCACAGTTTCTCTTACACTTAACCTCTCGCTGTCCAACGCAGGACTGGGGGCGTAGACGGAATTATCCAGCTCCATCAACGAGATATTTCTACATGGAACCCTCTCGTCTTCGATGTTTCTCGAATGGGGGAATAGATGTTCGTAGAACTCTGGCTTATTAGCCGAGAAATATCGGCGGACCCTCGACTCGCGATTGGGTATTTGCCAATCCAATCCACCAATGCGAGGTTTCTTTCGCCGGTTATTGTGCAGTTTTGGGACCTGTTTATAAAAATAGATTATTTAGTATCTAGTATTGAGAATATTTTGATGCACTCGAAAATTCGAAAAAATGCACGATTTTTTCGAAAAATGGCTTAAAAAATCGAAAATTTTACAACGCGTCACAAGTACATTTTGCGCGATAGTGCGTTTTGTCGTACTTACAACAATGGCGGCCATGATTGGAAGTTCAACTTCCTACATTTCGGGGTTGCCAACCTAAATAATTATACTGCAATAAAATAACTGTACTATAATATTACATGTTTACAAACACACGTGTGGGAAGTAAAACCACTGCCCTCTATGTATACTACATACAATGTATATAAAAGCAATATCCGGGAGGTAGTGTTAATACATATTATACGACACAAATCACTGCATTTTAAATGAACTGATCTTTATTTGAAGCAATATAAAACAATAATTACGTACTTGCCGCCATGTTATCAGTAATTGGTCTCACCGCCTCCTCTAGTTTCAACTAATAAACATTGCCCACACTGTTAATGTTATTTGATTGTTTATATTGTGCACAAATATTTCCAACAAATATGTTATTATTTTACTATTATTTATTATTTTGAAAACACCATCGGCAAAAAAGTAATGTACAAGGCACGTTTGTAATGTGTTTTACAAAATCTCGGAAATTAAAAACCTCAGTATAGTTTGGTTTTTAAACATTTTCCTCGATTCTGTAAAAACCACTTTCCAACCTCGCATCGTAATATAATATTAACGCTTATGTCTACTGAAATGGATTGTTTTAGACGTTCAACTAGACATTCTAAATTGAAAAAATCAGATATACAATTATCAGACAACAAATAAAAGTCCAAAATTCAATATTAGATTTTGTGAGATACAGACAGCTAGAATGGTATGTCAATTTTAAATGTGTACCTTATAAAACAGTCGTCCTCAACTATAATAATTTCAGTCATAAATGTAGTCACACTATTAAAATTCTAGGCATTTCAAAGACATGCTTCATCCTTAGGAATTCTTATAGTACTGACATTGTTTGTATATTTCATACAGAGGGTTTTGGTTGTTGGGTGTGTTCTCATTTAGCATATTTTTATTTTCTACTTCCTTAATAATTTTAATCTCTTCCAGGATATTGATTTTTTGTCTATTCTTTCCTTTGTGGATTATTGACATTGTTTTATCTGTTAATAAATTGATGTTTTATAAGGTAAAATTTTAAAATTGAAATCATTTTAACCTCAAACATGATTATTAAAAGTATAGGATGGTATAGTCATATAGTAAGATACCTGATAAAAGATTACCCAGACAAGCTTTGGAATGGATTCTACCTGGGAAAGGAAAGAGAGATCGACCTAGATTTAAATTGATGGATGATGTAAGAAGAGATATAAAGGAGCTAGGTCTGGAAGAATTGAAATAGAAAGATAGAGAAGAGCGGAGAAGAATATAACAATCTGAAAAACTTTGGACACAAGAAGATGTTTTCTTTTTACATTGTAAACCTGTTTATAAATAAAAAATGACAAATAAAAAATGTTTAAGAAGTGGATGAATCAAAGTACCTAGAAACAATAATTACAAACAGGAATGAGATGCGCAAAGAAATTAAATGTAGGTTTAATTAATTCTGGAAATGCGTGCTATTGAGCAATACAGGGACTCTTGTCGTCCTAACATCTTTAAAGAAACATTAAACAGAAAACATATAAAACTGTTATTCTTTCAGTATTAAATGGATGTCATAATGTCATACATGGTTTCTTACCTTAAGGGAGGCGAAAACGTTACGAGTATTTGAGAATAAATTCCTTATGAAAACGTTTGGAGAAGGAGATAGAATAGACAGGTGAATGGAGAAGACTGAAAACCATTGAGATATACGATCTTTATGGGAAACCAGATATAATAAGAACAGTTAAGTCTTATGTGCTGCAATGGGCAGGACAAGTGGCACGAATGGCAAATGAAAGAGGGGGAAGGAAACTCCTTGTGGGAAAACCAGAGAGAAAGCGCCCGAGTAGATAGGCCAAGAATGAAGTGGGTAATTAATATTAACCATGATTTGATGAAATACATTAAACATGGGATTAATGGAAATTAGCTTAGAATAGGGATTTATGGAGAGCTTGTAGCTGCGCGGCCATGAACCTCCGAGTTCGATAGTGCCAGTGAGTTAGTTACTTAAATATTTATACAAGTCCACAGCTATGGTCTCGAGGTAGTGTGCTGCCTTGTCACGCAGCGGGCCCGAGTACATTCGCCGGTTGGATTACGTTTCCTGGGTGAGGATTTTTTCGGGGAATTTCCTTACCTGTAAGAGAGATGTTAGAAAAATCTAAGGTCCAAACGATTCCCGATCATCATCATCATCATCATCATCATTTTCATCATCTTCTTCTTCTTCGCGGTTTAGGCTTATTTTCTAGTCTGTTCCGGCTCCAAATTGCTGCTCTTTCCATCTTTTCCTTGGTCTTCCCAAACTTCTTCTTCCTCGTGGTGAATAGTTGTATGCTGCTTATGGTATTCTATTCTCAGTCATCCTTGCCAAGTGTTCTTTCCAGTTTGTTCTGTATTTCTCCACTGTTGAGTTCAATTCCTCTAAGTTTAGTTGTTGTCTTATTTCTGTGTTATGTTTTTTGTCTGTTCTTTGATATCCCGCTATTGGTCTGCGGAATCTCATTTCAGCAGCTTGTATTCCGGCAGATTGTTGTGTTGTCACTGCCCATGTTTCGGATCCGTAAGTAATAATAGGCACTGCCATTGTCTTGTATAATTTCATTATAGAGTCGTTCCTGGTTTTATTTTTCAAAGTTCTTTTTAGTGTTCCTGTTATATAATTAAACTTATTTAGTTTGTTATTTATATCTGTTTCCGCTGTGTATGAAATTTCGCAACCTAGGAAGTTATATCTTACTACTTGTTCTATTGGTTTATTTTCTAATATTATCTTTGTCCGAACTGGATGAGCACCCTTGAAGGTCATTGTTTTTTATTTTTGTGAGGACATTTCCATGTTGTATCTTTTTGATATTTCATTTAGTTTATATAGCATTCTTTGTAGTTCGTCCTCTGTTTTTGCTATTAAAATCTGATCATCTGCAATGGCTACTGTTTTTACTATATTTCCTAAGTTAATTCCGCCAGTCGTCATTTGCTTCCATGATCTTATCATGTCGTCGAAATAAATGTTAAAAAAGAGTGGTTGATAGTGAACAAACTTGTCTAACTCCTCCTGTTATATGTACTGGTTCCCTTTGATTTATTTTTATTTTCGTTTTCTTATACATTTTCTTAATTACTGCTATCAAGTGTAGTGGAATTCTATTTTCACTTAATATGTATCATTTTCATCGACATTATTATCATCATGTCCACCGCTGCGGTCTCAAGGTAGCATGGTGAATAGTCACGCAGCGGGTCCAGGTTCGATTCCCGGTCGGGACAGGCTCCTAGGTCAGGTTTCCTTCGGGGTTTCTCGTCACTTGTAAGACAAATGTCAGGAAGCTTAGGGCCCAACGGTCCCCAAAAATCATCCGACTATCATCATCATCCTTATCATTATCATCATCATCATCATCCTTCACCGGTGTGGAAAGCAACGGGAAGCTACCACACTTATAACTCCCTAGTAACGCTGCAAGGCATAGCATAAAAATGCTATGATTGCAGTGAAAGACCTGCCCTCGGGCAGAATTACTATGGATAGATTATCATCATCATCATCATTATTTTCAACATCACTATTATTATTATTATTTTCATTATTATTATTAGTATTACTAATATCTTTAAAGATACGAAAATTCATTAAAAATCAAGTAATCTTCTGTCAGAGTTATTAGCGAAAAAAAACTTCTCATATATCGGATAGCATACAGAGAGACTGAATAATTGTATGCAGATTTAGTGAAGAGTTTAATAAATAGTGTAAAAAAACACTTTCTGCCTTCAGTATAATGTGTTGTAAAACAACTGCCTGCGAGTTGTTCGGTTTACCCGACCTGAGTTGAGAGAGGCGACACAGTGTATAATTTTGAAGTCATGTTGCGTTGATGTCTTGTTGCTACAGACAGAAGGTATCTAAATGATTGCCCAGCTTCCAGTTGTGTGCAGTGGGTAATTACACAAGGATGCCTGAGTTACTGTATAACTACCACGTGTCCACCAACATACGTTCCCACTCCTTTCAAACTGTCTCTTCTATTTTTCCTGCTTCCTATTCTCTGTTTTGGAATGCCACACTGTTACAACCGAGCGAAAGTTCGATTAAAAGCTTCTATAACGTCACATATGGGAGTGGTCACAAAGTGAAGAGCATGTTATAGGATTCATAAAAAAAATGCCACTTATTTTTAACGCATGTAATATTCTTCTTTTTTGCATAGTTATACAAGGTGCAAATTATATAAGTGCACTAATTGAATAAGGTGTTAAATTACAATAAAACAAACATCTTCTCTGTTTAATTTTGTGATTAATCCCACTGCTAATGAATAATTAAGACCAAACTTTCAAAAAATTGCAACAGCGCACGTACGATTCGCGTGATTCTGGCGATGAGACATAAACAGCAGTTCTGGGATCTACCACATTTTTCCTTCAGTGTTCGACGTTGCAAATTCTCTCGTTTGTTATTTCAAGATATCAAACGTTTTCACCTAATTTGCAGAAAACTATAATATTAGTGCAAAACTGCAAAGGAACACAACATTTCTGTTCTTCGACTTTAATTAGCTAAGTAAATATTATACCTGTACGGTAAATATTTATTGAGTTAGGCGGCATTTAAAGTTTAGGTAGAACATTGTTTTTAAAGAAGATTATTAAATTGACAACAAAAGATTACTGAAACGTTTTGATTGTGTTCCACCCATGTAATAAGTACATTAAATATTTGCACTTACACTCTGTATGTTAGGTTTGCACCCTGTTTAAAAATCTTCACAGTCTACCATCCGGTTACAGACCTCATTCACAGGAGTGAACAATCATCCAGCCGTGTAGAGGGGGCATGTGGTTAGAATTTCGTATTTCCAAGCCATTATAACTGTTTTTTTTTTCAACAAATTAAAATTAATTAAAATAGTCAAGATCTATCAGATCTTCTTTTTCCATCCTCAGCAGCTGGGTAGACAAATTAATTAAAATAGTAAAGGCCTTTCAGAACTTTTGTTTCATCCTCAGCAGCTGGGTAGGTCTGCTCAGCTAGTTTAATGGAACAAGAAGTTCTGAAATACCTTCACTATTTTAATTAATTTTAATTTGTTGAGGACGAGAGAGTTCAAATGTATACATTTTTAATAGTTTAACTTTTTACATAACAACCTCAACGGTAGTATGGAATGAATTTTAAAATAAACATTTTAGCTACCCAAATTCCTCACGATGCTGGGTGGGCATCTGTCGTACACCTGCCAAAATTCCACGAGAAAATGTCTTCCCCCATGTGACTTGAAACAGCGCCCGTAACTCTGTGCCATAATGCGTTAAATAACTCGGCTTCGGCGCAGGACGGATTACAGCCTCTTCAGTCCAATAACAAAGAATCTTCAAAAAAGTTCCATCAGTCTTCCAGGTGACCTCTTTCCATCCACAGGTATATTATATGTTGAAATATGAACCATCCTGTCTGGTGCTGAGGGCTTGCTATATAGATCCCGCGACGGGAACCTCGCCAGGTGATTAATTTGATCGACAAGTGGTGTAGACCAATACCGAGGAAATAAAATACTTGGAGCGAACCAAAATTAGTAGGACGGGCAGGGATATTTGACCATAGTGAAAGCAGTTGATCTAAGGCAAAGAAAAGCCTAACAAAAACCTATCAACAGCCGGTCTGTCTCCCGCGGTCGTCTAGTGGTTATTTTTCTTCCCTTGGGTTCAAACCCGGCCGAGTTAATGTATTTTTAGGTTGTAAATTCCAAAGAACAATCTTCAGGAAGGAACTCAAGGTCATTGGTCCCAAGTCTGCAAATGTTTAGGCTCGTAAAAGTGGGTTCAGGATGAATAAAAATGCATCTGAGCAAAAGTTTAGCCACTTAATTAAAGTAGTACCTTATTTTCTTACTAGATGTCTCCTCGAGATGATGTACTAACCACATGTCCCTCGCCGACATATGTAGGGAAATAACCGTGAATATATTAGTCTGGTTAAGGAACTTCCCAATAGGGTAGCACTCATGTACCGGGCGTGTAGAACGGTGATCAATAAATGAAGCTTATCAATTTGTGGTCACTAAGCTTATTTGTGACAATACAGATTATATTTAAGCCAAAGTTCAATCTTAGCACCTTTATGAGGATGAAGGATAATGAGAAGAGGAGAAGAATAAGATGTTGAAAGCACTCGAGATTAATGTCGAAAATTATAATTTTTGGGGTCGCTAAGCTGACTGGTAAAAGTCCTCACACCATTAATTTAAGGTCAAGATTGTCCCTTGTACTCTTAAGGGGTAAGAAGGGATGGTAAATAAAATGTCCAAAATGGCCGAGATTAGTGTCGATACCTTGGTTCTTGGGATCGCTTACATGATTCTTGTCAGCTTCGATGGTATTTAAGCCCACGTTTTATCCCTGATGAAGAGGGAGTGAGAAGGATTAAAAACATATTTCCAAATTTAACGACAATAGTGTTGAAACATAGTTTTTGGGGTGCTATTGATGCCAAGAACATAGAGATAAATAAATACCCGAGCAACGCCGGGTAGTCTGTCAGTTTTATGTATATTCTACCTCTAATTTCACATACAAAAAACAATTATTTATCTAAATTTGCAGAGTTATGCTCATAAGGCATTCTCTTCCACTTTACCAGCGAAAAAAAAATTAAATACAGAAAATATTTAAAATGAATAATATGCAATATTTACACAAGATAATAACACATTCAATTATAAGTAAATATTTATTCAAATTATACTAAAATTACGATAAACCAAGTCAATAATATTAGGCAAGCAAAAAAAATGCGAAACCATCAATTAATCAACTTAATAACTCAATTACAAAAGAAAGAGTTATACATGTCTTATAAAGGAATTTAATATCCAGCCGTCTTTTGTTTACTTGTTGTAAGGAGATCCATAATCTATCAGTATATACAGTATAGGAATTAGAACAATCTGAGTTTTGTGTTGTGGGATTTGAAGTAGAGGTTCTGGTGTATTGTGTACTCGAATTGTGATTAGAGGATATAATATGGAAGCAAGATGATAAGTAACTTGTTGTAGAGGTATGAATCATTTTGAATAGTAGAGTAAGAGAAAGCATTTTTGTACAATCATGGAGAATAGGCCAGAATATTTCGCGGAAGTATGAAGGAAAATGTTCATATTTACAAATATTGGAAATATATCCAATACACAAGTTATGAATACGCTGTAATTTGTGTTAGTCCATCGTTATTATCTGTCAATAAGATGTCGCAATAACCAAAATGTGGCATCTTGAGAATATAAACTTCAATTCATTTGAGATCGGTCGGAAGAAAATATTTCAGAATATTTTTTTCCGATCCGATTGAGGGTCTTTCCACTTTTCAGCGGTTGCCCTTTTACCAGCCGGCTGCTGGCCCTTCACATCCACATGTGTCAATCACAGAGGTAGATGATCAACAGCCAGTGTAGGGGTAACATGTGGTTAGCATGTCGAGTCCCCCAGCCGTTTTCCTCAACCTGGAGCCGCTACTTATTGTAGCTACCCAATTGCCTCACGATGCTGGGTGAGCACCGGTCCCATACTGGCCGAAATACCATGAGAAAATGTCTTCCCCCATGGAGACTCGAACCAGCGAAAGTCCCGTAGCTCTGCGCCAAGGCTTCCTACCTTAACCGCTCGGCTATTTTTATAACAATACATATTGAAAGAACCCTTTTTTATATTTGGTTTATTTGTATGTTCCTAACATAGAATAGAGTCAAGATATCCTAAACGTTTAACATATGATGAATAAGGTATTGTTATGTTATCTAACATGATGACTGACAGACAGATATTCTTAATGTGAGCAGTAGTCTTGGATGCCCAAAGAATATCGTTGGGTCGTCTCTACATTCAGTCTAACAAGGGAAATGTCAACAATTGCATGCCGAAACCTAGCTTGAAATATCTCCGAGTGAAGCTTTGTGACATATCAAGTTCATGTCCAAAAAATTATCTGCCGTTTTTAACTGCAAGGCACATAAATTGAAACCAGAATTCAGCAATGTCAACCCACTGTACGGCGCAGATATACTCCCTGCTTGAATAAGATTGGAGTGTAGTGGGACGGGACGCGGCGCGGACTTCAGGTAGTGGGGTTATGCAAACTATCAATTGAGGAGTTGAATTACTTCCCTAAAACCTTACGTTCCAATAAAGTTAAGAAGCTACCCCCACAAATACACAAATTAATAAGATCAAACTAACAATAAATATTATAAATAATTCCAATACTATCTGTAAATAGTTTACATGACCAGATTCTAACTCTGGTGCACTTATCTGCCAAAATAGTATAACATTCAATAATTAAAAATTATTTTTTATACCTGGTCCTAGAATATAAGGTTCTTTTAGGGTTAAGATTTCTAGTACTCTAATTAGAATTAAGAACCCAAAAGTGTCTTTAATGGAAAAGTAAGGATGGAAGGGGACTTTATCAATATTTCTATTTAACCCTATAGGGTTATTTGATCCTGTTTGATGTAAGAATATAGTTTAAAGGAGAGATTGGCGCTTGATTAAAGCTCCTTGCAGTTAGAAACGGCGGATATTTTTTTTGTACACGGCCTTGGTACAGTACATCACAACGCTTCTCTGGAAGAATTTTCAAGGTACCTTCTAGCATACAATGGTTGACAATTCTCTTGAAGCCCAAGATCTTTGCACCACTGTGTTAATTATGTTGATGTTTTTGTTGATATAGTCAAGTTTGAATTTAATGTAAATAGTGTTTCTAGCTCAATAAAACCTTCTTAAAACAAATTCAATTTGTACTTAAAGTATCTGACAAGGACGAAGCCTTGAAGCATTCACCTCGCAGTCACTTTTTTGTTTCAAACATTCTGGTAGTGGTTTAAAACAATAATCACAGGGGTTGCAACGCAAGAGGAATGTTTAAAATAAATTAGGAAGGCGAAATTTACAAAAACATGTAGGCTAAGTGACTGACATACCTAACAATCATCAATCATAAATTACTAAACCTTCTCATCGAATTAATGTTTACACAAATTGTGTGAGAGAGCAGGCTGTTGGCAAGTAATTACCAAGTAATTTGTAGTGTTCTAATTATTTTACTGTGATGACTCATACAAAACCAGTTCTACAACAGTTGATTGTTTTTCTGCTGGGCGGAGCGAGAAATAGATTATTAGGTGATGATGCATACATAGTTAATTATTATTGGATTCTAACAATAAATATGTTTGATTCATCGATAAGGACTTGGTTTACAAAATAAATTGTATACATTTCAACAAATGTGTAAAACCATAAAAAGAAAATTAACGGACAAAGTTAGAAATGATACGAAGATGAATTTTCAGAAGAAAATGACTGTACCAATGCTTATGTACGGTTGTAAAAACTGGGCACTAAATAGAAGTGACAAACGAAAAATGTAAACAGCTGAGATGAGATTTTTAAGAAAAAACAGCAGGTACACATTAATGAATGAAAAAGGAATGAATAGATCAGAAAATAACTAGGAATCTTCAATACTGGACAAAGTTTTGTAGATAGAAAGGATGATTGGTATAGGCCTACACATAGAAATTCAGATAAAATTCATTTTACAATCAATTCTCATTACAAAGGATGGAACAACGTAAAACAGCTAGAAAGGCATATAAATATAGACTTAAAAGATACCCTGATATTGGGCGTCCAAGAAGAAGATGGATATATTCGATTCCTGTATGAGCAGAACGGATCTAAAATTCCACCTTGAAGTAAGAAGAAGAAGGACTTCATATGACAATCATACACCATAATCAATCTTCAAATATTTTCGCCATGTTTCTCTAAAAAAATCAATAAGGTAAACATACCGATAACCGACACTGACATTAGTAATTGACACTTTCACACTAAAATGTAATAAATAAGGTTATCGGGAAAAGAGTACATTTTAGTGTGAAAATGTTAATTTCTGATCCAGTGTCTATTACCGGTACATTTACCTTAAACAGAAAATGCATAAAACTGTTATTTTCCCAGTTATGTGGATGCGAGACATGAAATCCTACTTTAAGAGAGGAGATAATATTAAGGGTATTAGAATAAATTTCTTAGGAATTTTATTCAAAGTGAGATGAACAGATAGATCCCGAAATAAAACATTTGTCAAATTTAATTAATTTAACAATTAGTAGTAGTAGGACTTTATTAGACAAAAAGTAAGATATTTACAATATTATTTACAAATATGGGTCGCACGGGCAGTAAGCCGTACGTGCTGTTGACAGTCCGTTACAATAAAGTAATAATTGGTACTAGTGTAAAGAAAAATAAACAAAAAACAGCAATAACATTACAATTACATAAAGAAAACACAATAAAAATATTACCATTAAATAATAACACAATAGCATTATACACTAAAAACATTAACATTACAATTACATAAAGAAAACACAATAATATTACAATTAAGTAATAACACAATAGCAATAACATTACAATTACATAAAGAAAACACAATAATAATATTACAATTAAATAATAACACAATAGCATTATACACTAAAAACATTAACCTTACAATTACATAAAGAAAACACAATAATATTACAATTAAGTAATAACACAATAGCATTATACACTAAAAAAAAACATTAACATTACAATTACATAAAGAAAACACATTAATATTACAATTAAATAATAACACAACAGCATTATACACTAATTAATTTATATATAATTGTTAATAATTAATGGTATTGCATTTTGATAACATATATTTATTCATGAATGAGTGTTGTCCTTATTTTTGGCGTTTTGTCCAGAAATTTACCGAGGTTTATCCAATTTTCTGGATTTACCAATAACTCGTAGCATGCCAATCTTTCCCGATTTGAATTTAGAAATCTTTCCGGTAATAACTGACGTCTCCAATATTCTAAATCATTACATTTTCCTAATATATGTATCTCATCTTCAAAGTTCCCGCACATTGGACATATTCGCATATCGTGATCGTCGCTAATTTTTAGAAATTTCCATGCCCCTAGCCTAAACCAAGCAAGCCCTGATCTCTCCTTAATCCTTAAACCTAGATTGAGTATATACGATTCTTTTCCCCAGACGTGTTTTAGGTCTCTTTGTAAACACAGTGAGCGTTTTCCTGTACATTCGGCGAAGGTATCTTGTTGGTTTACATCTAAGTACCTCCTCCTTATTTTTCTCCACACGTTCTTGCGATTTTCAGTCCCTTTTTCCAATATCCAGCCCATCCCAATCTTTTGGAGTTCTCTCCTAACCTCGTCTGCCCAAAATTTAACATCTATGTTTTTAATTTGGTGGTCGTAGCAAATTGCTCTAAGCATTGTTTGTTCACCTTGGATTACTCGCAACCAGTATTTGAGTACACGAATTTTATAGTTAATATCGTCCTGGAATGACCCGAATTCATATAAAATTCCACAGTTAGAAACGGCCTTACTAAGTCCTGTAATATACTTTAGAAAATGCGTATATACCTTATTTAGTATTTCCGTTCTTTGGAAACCCCAAATCTCACTACTATAGTGCATGACTGGCCTGACCATAGCTCCATACATTTTTTCTAATGTGCTGACAATTTAACAATTAAAATATTGAAGCCCGCTGGGTATAGAACTCGGGCCAGCTAGTCAGGAAACAGGCATGCTACCACCTTAATCAGCACGGCGGACTACTAAATGATTATTCATATTGCCATAGAAAATACTTTTGTTCACAACTGCTTGTCTCGGGGTAACATCTTTGCCTCGCACGGAGCAGTTCATCTCCATTCCAGACATGTTTTATGTGTGAGGATTTTTTTTCTGGGTTTTTCCTCATCTTAAGACAAATGCAAGGAAACATTAATGCCCAAACGGTCCACGAACAACATCTGATCATTATAATCATCCGTATCATAATCGACATGTTTAGTAAGAATGATTGCTAGGATATGGCTCTGGCAATGAGCTGAACCATTAGAAATAGTGAATCAAACCCAGGTAAACATATCCAAACGATCTAGACAGATTCTGGGATTCGCTGATGATGTTGTTCTCGTACCAAGGAATAAAACAAAAACAAGATATATCAATTCAAGCAGATCTAGAAATTAATAATACTAATAAAACAGATTATCATAAGTAATGCCACGAGTGATTTCCAAATTATCGATAAATTCACGACTCACGAAGTGAGGAGTGAATTTATCTAGAGAATTTGGAAATCAAGAGTGGCATTTGTTAGGACTATTTAACGAATAAAATTAAGCTGTTTACTCACAAATCATTATTTAACTATTTATTTTAAAATATTTATATATTTAATGTAAACGGCGATGTTTGAAAATAAATGAGAAGCGATAGGTACGCTTCATCTGCTTCTTTTGTTTATCACTGCAACCAGATCATACTATTTATTGCCAAAGGAACACAATATTGTAAGAATTTTCTCTAGCGGAGAAAAAATGAAACACATCAAACTGTATATTAATTCATTTCTGATGTCGTATGATGTAAATATGACAATTATATTTTTCTGGATTATTACCTGGGAAAAAATACATTTAAGAAAGTGCAAACAGTGGTTTCTTTTTTTGGTGGTATAATTAATTGCTACAAATGTTTTTATATTAACTCCCGCATGCGGCATGTGTTGACATTCATTCACTATATATACAATCTGGTAGCCGTATTTCTCACAGGCTCAGTCACTGCAAAATAATGGTCAGACCTGTTCAGAATATTAAAAAGGAGGAGCCTTCTTTAATATGGTAATTATAATACTGATAAATATTTCGTGAAACACGACTCTGATTGGTTGTAAAACAGAATTCATTGAAACGTGATTGGCCATTGTGTCCCATTTGGGGCATGAGTTAAATAGTCTTAACAAAGCTCCTAAAAATGTTTATGCCGATATTGAGTTAAATGAAGCTTGAAATTAGCAAGTACAGAACTTCAAATATCTAGGACCGATTGTTGCTACATGCAGTAAAACTTGCTCAAAGCGGAATCGCATGAGACCAACTCTTTTTTTCACATTAGACAAAATTACGCATTATAAAAAAACTAAAACGTGTTAATAATATTAGATTACAGAGTACGGTATATGCCTTTTTACGTACCATTGTTTAATTGTAGTTCCGCTGCCTTTGAAAAGTGAAGTATGGTATGTATGAGTGACTTCGGCGGTAACGCGCAAAAAACAGTCCCGTTTCGTCAGCGTTAAAACTGTCTCTTAGGCGCGTATCCTGAAATTAAAGTTCAGAATGCAAGTTCGGTTTCCGCACACTAACTACACTTTCGTCCACATCCTTTGATTCTCCAACACTACATTGTGTCGTCTTTTAAAACTGTCCAGCCAACCTGCAGATATCTTGAAATCGTTATTCCCTAGGGGTTAAGCAACAGCTAGAGCTTGACTTTGAAGCATCATCGGTCCGGAAATTTGGAGATTTATCTTCAATAACTTTCACTTTTTGATTAATGACAATGATACATACGTTTTAGCCACATTTATTCCGTAAATTCAGAACGCTACCTGTGACAGATTGGTCTCAGAACTGAAACTAATTAAATATTTTACAGTGCAATGGTTATCTGTATTTCGCAAAACGGGTGTGCAGTGAGACCGAAATAAAATTTCGGGTACAGGTAGATACTGTACTTCACCCGGCGGCAGAAATCATTCTTTTTTTTTCATAACAGAAATTGAATGAAGTGGAAACTAATTTATTTCTCTGTCTTTCTGCTTTATAATTTTTTTCATGAATTGTGTAGAAATATCCTTCCATTTCCGCGTTGGACAGATTCCGCTTTTATGCTAAATAAATAAAGGTAAAATTACTATTATTTCGCCGGGACCAATAAATGTGTTCACATTGGACAGGTTTCCGCATTATTTACTTTCCGGATTAAACAAGTTTTACTGTATAATGACGTGTTAGTCGAAATCAGGATGAATTGGCTTCTGGTTATTTGACTAAGAGCGTTCAACAAAATTATAACTTCCAGATACATATATAATAAAATTAAAATAAAACTTCACAAAACAGCAATTATATTCATTGGTATATGGTAGCGAAAGTTGAACATTAACACAAAAGACTATAGCGTGTGTCTACATCTGAAAGAAATATTTTGAAGAAGATATGTAGCCCATTTAGAGAGTTGGAGTCTGCAGAAGTAACCGGTAACTGCAAGTCCTATACAAAGATACAGGTTGCATGTAATAACAGATACAAAAGTCAAATGAGCCGACTGGTTGGGACATATATATAGAATATGCACAACCCGAACCCCCAGGGTAGTACTGGACGAAAAACTTGAGTCATAGAGAAAACATGGTAGACCCAATATTATATGGATGAATGACGCCGAGAATGATTTGAGAAGAACTGTAAACTGCAATTGCAAGCTGAAAATACTATTCCCCCAAGTTAAATCTGCACGCGGAAAACATGCTAGGAATGTGCTGTCGATTCAGTTTTTTTTTTTATGTTGCCACATCCTGTCCCCTGTATTGTGTTATTTGACGGGGAGGGCAGCGCTGGTAAATACCATGCTTTTTAAACTATCCGTCACCTACAGTAGTCGTTGATCAAATGAATAATTCGGCAACGTGTTACTACTCGGAATTAAGCTGTCGCTCCTTTGAAATCCTCATTACATGTTGCCAATTTCCGTCCGCTGTATTGTCTTGTGAGATTGGTAATAGAGTTGACAAATACTGTGATTTTAAAAATCCGAAACGTTCAACAGTCGTCGACTAAATAACTAATTTGATAAACATCATTATCATCATAATCACCATTATTATAATAATCGTATATAGCATGACAGCCCTTTTTGGGCCCTAGTCTTCCTGAGAATCGTCCTTTCAGACTTATCTACTTGCTGCTAAATTCTTCCTGTTTCTAATTTTACTAATTCTAATATCCAGCAAGACATCATCTTCCCATCTTAATTTTGGTCTTCCAAGTTTTCTGGTTTGTAATGGTTGTGCTGTATATATCTTTTGAACAGTTTTATTATTGTCCATACATATCAAATCTCCAGTCCAAGAAAATCTATTAATTTTTATATACTTCACTACATCGGGTTTGACAAACATCATAATAATCATCATCATCTTTATGATAGTCCCTCTGCCAGTTCAGCTCTCAGAATTCATCTTTCCATCGTCTTCTAGGACGTCCCACATCTCTATAGTCTTGAGGCAGGTACAACAGTGCTTGTTTTGTTAGCGTAGAAGAGTCGATTTTTAAAATATGTTCATGCCATTTTTGTTTATAGCTTTGTATTTCAGTAGGAATATGGTCTCTTTGAGTACATCATGCAAAGTATAAGAGGAACTTCATCTCTAACAGACATATAATAATATTTCACATGTGTTTAAAGATTCTACCTTCTAATGAGAAATAGTTTGGAGACACTCGCATTACAACACTTTCCCTCTATATGTGCAGAGTTAACTTGGCCAAGTAATAAAGGAGAGAACAGAATGACGAGCTGTTGTTCGGGAGATCAAGGCTAAACTCTAAGAGTTGTAGTGCCGAAGATGTTGATGAATGAGAAGATCATTCATCCGGATAGACCCTTCACGTGATGAAGAGAACATATTTGTTAGGGAGATCATAAGTTTTAAACAACCTTCCAATATGATCCCGAATGTAGTTAAACTTGAAGCTCGGAAACAGTTTGATATTGTAAATATGTAGGAAGCCATCTTGATACGTCGTTGATTATTAATTACCTCGCTGGTTGAAACTCTATTGACGTCAATGAGCCATATGTAATAAGCAAAACCTTGTTATAGAGAGAAGCTAGTGTATTCAAAGTTCGTCTTCTCCTTTAATAACGTGGATTCGTGATTGTAGTGGTTAGAATGCAATATCTAGACTAGAATACAATAGCTTATTGAGTTATAGACATTCACTGACCTGTTTATTCCATACATATTTCCCAATATAATTAACCCACATCATCATATAATCCTCTTTGCAAAAACAGGAATTTTTTTTTCATCACTTGGTAATTCAGACGAATTCAGAAGTACATCATCATAGCACATTCACGAATTTAGGCCATCTGTTGACCTGTTTCACTCTCAAGAGAAACACCATCCAGAAGTCTTTTGAGTGGACGTCCTGGTATTCTACTTCCTGCAGGTTGATACCTTAACATTTGTTTGGGTATACTGTGATCTTCCATTCGATGAACATGTTGCATCCATCTTGACTTATAATCATAAATTTTGTTTTCTAAAGGTTCTATGTGTAATTCTTCTAAGACGTCTTCATTTTTGTTTGTGATCTAGTAGTGTGTATCCTGCAGTCCTCCGAAGGTATCTCATTTCAGCAGATCTGAGTCTCTGTATATCCTTCTGTTTCAATGTCCATACTTCACTACCATACAAAAGAGTTGGAAGAGCCAATGTTTTATACACTTTTAGTCATGAATGTTTGTTTTGGACTGTGGCTTGAAGATAGAATTTATTAACCCTAAAATTCTTAAAAATTTAGATATTTTTGCATTTACATCCTTTTCTTCTTCATATGAGATATTGCATCCTAGATATGTAAAATTATTCACCTACTCCAAAATGTTAATGTTTAGTACAATTTTACTTCTGACAGGATCTACACCTTGAATTGCCATAATTTTTGTTTTCTCTGTAGATATCTTCAGTCCATATTCTTCTGTAATTGTGTTAAGTTCATAGAGACCTTTCTGCAGATATCTTCTGAATTTGTTTTTATTATTTGGTCATCTGCAAACAATAGGGTGTTTAATTTTGTATTTTCTGATATTCTTATTCCAAATTTATATTTATTGTTCCAGCAACATATTACTTCGTTGATATAAATAGCAAAGAGTGTTGGGGATAGGGGGCAGCCTTGTTTCACACCACGATTTATAATTCCTCCTTCAGAAAATCTTTTATTTAATTTAATCATTATGGCGTTTTCTTTCAGAAGTAATGAAGAATAAAGTTTGTAACTAACTAACTTACTCGCACTATCGAATCAATAAGTTTATGGCCGCACTAATATAAGCCCTCCATAACACCTATCCCGAAATAATGTTTCCCAATCGTCTCCTATTAATCTACTTCCCTCAAATCATGGTTAATTCTATTCTTCAATCTCGTTCTTGAACTTCCTTGTAGGGCGATTTCCGTCTGGTTTTCGTACAAAAAGTTTACATACCTCTCGTTCATTACCCATTCTTGCCATATATCCTGCCATCGCTTTCTATGAGTCTTAACTCTTCTTATTATATATTCTTTCCCATAAACTTCATATAGCTCACTGTTTTGTATGCTTCTCTGTTCGCTTGACTGATTAAATCTGTTTAGACCAAAAGTTTAACTTTATTTTCAAATACTCATAATTTTTCTCATTCCTTAAAGTAAGTTTATGTTTCGCATTCAAATAGTACAACTGAAAAAATAATGCTTTTTAGGCCTATTTTCAGTTTAAAGTTGTTTGAGAGAGGTCTGGGCAACAAGAGTCCCTGTAATGCATAATAGAATTTCCAGATTTGAACCTATGTTTAATTTAATTTCTTTGTGCAACTCATTCCTATATGTAATTATTGTGAATTTAGCCATTTCTTGAAAGTTTTCCTTATTTCTCATTAACGGATAAGCAATTTGGATAATGACCTGAAGATTCCTTTAGTAGTAAAAAATAAAGTACCTGTAAAACTTCGACGACTAATATTATAATAGACCTGCTCCTTTATAACAGAACTGAAATAAAATTTGTTATATATGATCTTGAATTAATATATATATATATATATATATATATGGTATGATAAGAAAAATAAATGCCTGGACGGGATTCGAACTCGGATCTCTGAGTCTGTACCTTAGCGTGATATCCATTACACTACCAGGCGAATCCAATTCAAACACTTATTTTTCTTATATATGTATTATATTCTACATTATTACTAGATGTCGCGAGAACTCGGTCTTCACTGCCATCTAGTAGCTGACTATAACAAGTAAGCAAATTAAAGAGAATATTTTTACTTTATAGCAGTGACGCTTTATCGATGTTATAATTAAATGTTTAACATTGAGCAATGTAAGCTTAATATGGTATGATAAGAAAAATAAGTGCCTGGACGGGATTCGAACCCGGATCTCTGAGTATGTACCTCAGCGTGATATCCATTACACTACCAGGCGAATCCAATTCAAACACTTTTATATATATATACATATATATTTATTTATAAGGGTCCACCGCTGCAGTATCGGTGTTGAATCGCTGCCTAGTGCTCTGAGAGCCCGGGAACTACTTTCCTGAGTGATGAGGTTTTCGGAGTTTTTCCTCATTTGTAAGACAAATTGCAGGTATATTTAAGGCCAAAACGTTCCCCTAACATGATCTGACCAACATAATAATCATTATAATATTTGACATGCATGATGTGAATGGTATATTCTTAACATTGTGTTGTCAAGTATGTGTGTGATCCACATTTTAAAATCTTTCTGCCGATATGTCACATCAAGTCCCAGTTGGCGTGTAAAAAGTGTCCGTAAGGTGAGAGGTTAAGGGGGCATATACAATAGAGGAAGCACTTTTTATTAAACAATTAATAACTCAGCTGTCTCTTAGTGTACTTATTTCAATTTTTGGACACTTATTCGTCATGAAGTTAGCTTTAAATTGCTAATTCGAAACTTGTGACATCTATAAATGTGTATCCGGATTCGAATTTAATAAAAATTTCATGTCATCACAAAATATCAGATTGCATCTAAACTAAATAAATTAAAACCAATTCTTTTTTGCTTAAATTTGACATTATAATATTGATTTTGTATCTCAACAAATATTCCAATTGGCTTCATATTGAATATTTAAATTTTAATTATGTATTTTTTTAAGAAACTGTACATTTCCAAATAGGCCTACATCTGTTATAGCGTACTGCTCATTTTTCACTCAAATTTAACAATTGAGGCCCATCCTCTAGAGAATATGGTAACAGACTTGTGTGGAAAATTTAATTGAAATGTAACAAACGGTTCTCGAGATATTCTGTTTTTTTTAATTGAAAATTCCATTTTAAGGATAACTAGTCTAAATTTTCTATATGCTTGTATCTACATTCATGCATAATCATACAAATAACATTATCGCTGATGATTGAAACTTTTAAGTGAATATTTGGAACAGGGTACAGAAATGCATACTTTGTTGATTGAACTAATCATCATCATCATCAACTTCACGGATCAGGTCTTTACCTGTTCCGATCTCACATCTGTTCAGCACAGCGCTTTCATGGTCTTCCTATCGATCTTCGTCCTCCAGGATTATACATCAATGACGCCTTTGGTATCCTATCCTCTATCATTATTTACAGATGTTCTATCCGATTGTTCCTGTGTTCTTCCATTAGTTGAAGAAGTGGTTGTACTTTTAGTGTTTCTCTAATATTCTCATTCCATATATGTTCTTCTCTTGTACAACCTTTCACAGCCGATAGGGATCTTATTTCCACTGCCTGAATTTTACTTTTTTTCCTTTCTCCTTCAGGATCCAGGCCTCATTTATATACATCGCCACTGGTAGTGCCATCGTTGAGTAAAATCTTAGCTGCCTTTCCTTTCTTACTTTGTTGATCAGTGTTCGTCTGATTGTTCAACAAATATAAAATATTCAAAATTTGTTCGTGGTTATTATTGAATAAGCTCCTTAAACTAAGTTAGTGGAATGGAACGGATTTGTATTAACTATTGCATGTGAACAACAAGCATAAGGACATTAATTTCAATATTACGTTACTTGAAATTTTATTAGATATTATTAGAATTCAACCCATAAAAATGCAGAATTGGTATTCAGATATTTACATCACTAGAGAGAATATCTGCATTATTATTATTAAAGTGGGGTTATATTGACAACAGGGCACCGATGTATCATTTCAAATTGGACGCATCTAAACCTGATTAAAAATGTGCAGTGTCAGTGTACATATAAACCCCACTACCACATATTTTGATTGAATTCATTAAAATTTTTGATTGACAAATTAAGAGTGCTGTACAATAAAGCAGCTTCAAAAATAAATGAACAAATGCATTTTAAAACTAATACTACTAGGTCATGCGGTAAGTAATGGCGACACTGTTATAAAATCAGTGATCCTACTGGTGAGCAGTCTTTGTTATACAAATCTGTAGTATTGAAAGTCTCGAAATAGCAGTATTTTGTGAATAGATTCACTGTTTCTCACATTTAGTAAAGTAATACTGCCCTAACAAAGATATTCAGCAGAATTTGTTTAGAAAGTGGAATTGGGAACTACTCGACCATCTACCAAATTTACCAGACAGGAGCCCTTGTGACTAAAACTTTTTCTCAAAGATCAAAGAATATCTACTTGGCATTCTATTTCAAACAAGAGATGATATCCAGAAAGTTCTAAATCGATCAGATGAAAGATATGTCCAGAAATGATGCTGCAGATGGATTTCCCCGTCTTCCAAGAATTTGGAAACTTATAGTTGAATTGACAAAAAACTATAAATTAAGTTCGTAATGTCTAAAATAACCTATATAAATTGTTTGCGATGTTATAGCAGTGTAGCAATTAGTTATTGAATGCCCTAGAATGTTAAATGTCTTGAAATGCAAGCCTGTAGGATGTAACGAAAATACGAGAGTGACTCGGACAACAAGTTACTGTATCTTTATTTCAGAAAACAATTATAGAAAGTACTGCATCCATGGTTAAAAATAAAATTAAAACAACTACAGATCATGCATGTGTTTCTTACATATCAGTGAAAAGTACAAATTTCAATTATTTCCAACATAATTTATATTTAGATTTAAGCACTTGTTATAACGCTTCAAAAATTTCAAAATCCCTTCTGCGTATAATTCTGCCGCCCTTACATTAAACATATGCACATTTCTGGAAATGCATGCTATTATGAATTACAGAGACTCTCGTCGCCCCAACTTCTCCCAAAACATTAAACTTAAAATATATAAAGCTGTAACGGACCCTTACTTCAAGGGAGGAGAAAAATATTAAGTAAAGTAATCCCACTACAGGCCTCAGGAGGCCCTTGGGGCAGTAGGAGGTTAAGGCTACCACTATTTCTGGACAATCGGCACTTGATGTCAGCCGGGTTGTCAGCCCTGCGTGACGGCCGCCTTTACCCCCAGAACAAGCGTCTGGTACTCATTTCCGTTAGAGGCTGAGTCGACCCCAGGGCCATAGTGCCGCCAGAAGGTTTGGGTCAGTTTAAAAATCCTGACCCCACCGGGACTTGCTGTTATTCTCCCAGTTAAATGGTTGTGAAACATGGACCCTTACTTCAAGGGAGGAGAAAATATTACTAGTATTTATTAATAAAGTTCTTAGGAAATCAGAGATGAACAGGCAGGAGAATGGAGAAGACTTTCATAACAGTGAGCTAAATGACCTTTATACGAAAAAAAATAAAAAAGAACCCTCCATGACGCGACAGGCCTATAATGCCCTTGGCCTACCAGCTGGCTACTGGCCTCATATCTACATGTGATCGTTACAGAAATAAATGACCATCATGCCAGTATAGGGTGACATGTGGTCAACATGCCGGGTTCCCTAGCCGTTATAGCTGCCTGGAGCCGCTACTCATTGCAGCTACTCAAATTCCTCACGATGCTGCGTTGGCACCGTTCCCAATGGCCGAAATTCAATGAGAAAATTTCTTCCCCCAAGGAGACTCAAATCAGCACAAGTCCCATGCCTCTGTTCCAAGGCATCTTGCCTTAAAGGCAGGCTACGGTGCATAACTCTTTATAGAAAACCTGATATAATAAGAACAGTTAAGTCTCGGAGATTGCAATTGTCAGGGCATGTGGCACGAATGAGTAATGAAAGAGGTGCATGGAAGCTTCTTGTAGGAAAGAACAGAGGGAAAACGCTCAGTTAGAGCCCAAAAAACCACGGTTTGAGGGAAGAACAAGAAGATTGGAAAACATTAGCACAGAATGGGGATGTGTGGAAAGCTTATACCCGCGCGGCCATTATCCTAAGGATTCGATAGTGCCAGTGAGTTAGTTAGTTAGTGACTATAGAAACTCATTGACGCTGTGTTCCTCACCCGTTTAAAATGGCGAAAAGGCGATTCTGTCTTACCACATCACCCACTTTTGCAAGAGCTCATCTTACATAACAGACAGTCGACCACTTCGTTCTTCATCAAGAACATTAGTGCACCGCCATCGTATACGAGTTCGGACCACTCCAGGATGCCTATTCTGCTGCTACGAAACAATGGATGTAGACTACTTGAAAACCTGCAGAGCTTGCACCTCTCGCAAGAAGAATATGAAAACCCTGTCTACATAGAAATCCGTGTGCACCGGTCATACCGTCACAAAATGTATCAACAGCCAAAAGTGGACGTAAGTGGACGTAAGCTATTAAGTACCGTGTATTTTTAGCCATTTTTATGTAATTAAGGAATGGGATTAAATAATAATAATAATAATAATAATAATAATAATAATAATAATAATAATAATAATAATAATAATAATAATAGTAATAATAATTTATTTATGTACAGATTTGTAATGTTTACAAATCTTTCTCTGCCTAAAGTTTTACTATCCTTCTCCACTCGTCTCTATTCATCCACTACATTCCTCTAGTTATCTTGTTCTCATTCCCATTCTTGTATTTCTTGCATCCACGAGTTTCGAGATCTTCTTTTCCTTCTTCTTCCAGGTGGACAGCATTCCAATGTTTTCCTGGGTAACCTTTCTTCTTGCATTCGTTGTACGTGCCCATATCAATTTAATTGCTTATACCTTATATTTATTATCATCATCATCATCCTTCACCGGTATGGAAAGCAACGGGAAACTACCACACCTACAATTGCCTCGTAAAGCTGAAAGCATAGTATGAAAATGCTATGATTGCAGTGAAGGACCTGCCTTCGGGCAGAATTACTATGGATGGATATCTTCTTCTTCTTCTTCTTCTTCTTCGGTTTTCCCCCACTTATAGGTTTGCCGTCTTCAGTTTTCATTTATCTCTATCATTTCAATATCCCTCTTTTCCAAATTCCTATCATCCATTATAGTTCTGACGTAGGTTTTCCATTTCCATCTTAGTCTGCCACGTTTATTTCTTCCAGGGAGTGACCATTGGTATATATTTTTTGGGCATCTTTCATTTTCCATTCTTTGTACATGGCCATACAATTTAAGCGTTTGATTTTCAATCCTCTTAACAACAGATGTGGTGACATTCATTTCTCTCCAAAGGAATTCATTTCTTATTTTATCCTGTCTTGTTTTTTGGAGGCTTCTTCTAAAATAATCAAATTCAACTGTTCTAATTTTATTCTTTTGTAATTCCGTCAAAGACCAAATTTCACTTCCATATGACGAAGTATTCTGTATTATGCTCTTATAAATTTTCATTTTAGTTTCCTTTGTAATATTTTTATTCCAAATTATTCCATGTAATGTCTTAGTTGCATTTTTTGCCATTGCAATTTTTTTCTGTACATCTCTCTCACAGGTACCTTGATCCAAGATATTAAAAAAATTCACACTTTTTATTTTCCCTGTTTCAAGTATGAGGGCATCCACATCCTTTCCCAAACACATATATTCTGTTTTCTGTAAATTTATATTCAGTCCCCATTTTTTATATTCTTCCAGTAGTTTATTTATCATATATTTCATATCACCTTCATCCCCTGCAAAAATTATTTGATCATCTGCAAACAACAATGAATGCAGTACTTTTCCTCCTATAGGAATACCCATTTCAGAACATGTTTTATACAACAAGTTAAGAGCATGGTCTAAATAAATGGATGGATATCTTATATAAATAATAATAATAATAATAATAATAATAATAATAATAAGTAAACTTACATCTAGTACAGAAACATAGGAATTAAAACCAAGAACAATAAATAAATTAAATTATTCACAAATAGATTTTAGGAGGCGTTCAGTAGGAATTTCTAGAAGAGATCAAGTAAGAAACAGTGTAATTAAACAAAATATGAATGTTCAAACTTCAATTGTGTGTTTCATAAAAAATCCGATCCGATTGATCCGATTGAGGGTCTTTCCACTTTTCAGCGGTTGCCCTTTTACCAGCCGGCTGCTGGCCCTTCACATCCACTTGTGTCAATCACAGAGGTAGATGATCAACAGCCAGTGTAGGGGTGACATGTGGTTAGCATGTCGAGTCCCCCAGCCGTTATAGCTGGTTCCTCAACCTGGAGCCGCTACTTATTGTAGCTACCCAATTGCCTCACGATGCTGGGTGGGCACCGGTCCCATACTGGCCGAAATACCATGAGAAAATTTCTTCCCCCATGGAGACTCGAACCAGCGCAAGTCCCGTAGCTCTGCGCCAAGGCTTCCTACCTTAACCGCTCGGCTACGGCGCGGGACTATAAAAAATCCAACAATATTAATATAGCAAGGTAATATGAAAACAATGACAGAAGTCAACTTCCTATGTAGAATACTAGAATGGGTGCCACTTGGTTGATGAATAAGAGGACGGCCAAAAATAATGTGGATTAATGGTGTTTTGAGCAGCATGAGGGAAAATGGATTGGACGATGGAGACTGGAACGACAGAGAGATGTACAGGACAATGACAGTATAATAAATAAGCGCAGGAAGAAGATGAGAAACATTGTGAAACCTGCTAAATAGATAAATAAAAATTAGATGGTGTTAGGTAGTCAATTTAGGTGTATGCACATTAATGATTACTGGATAGTCCTCGAATTCAAGTTATTCTTTATTGGAAGGATTGCGTGCTGTAGATCAAACAATTTCTTACTAAGTAAGATTTTAATATTATAATGATATTGTGAAAAGAAAAATTAATGTCTGAACCAGGAATCGAACCATGAACCTCTAGTTCTGCAGACTAGTGTGCAGCCCACTACACCATTCTATATCTGGCACAAACACCAACAATTCTTTCCACATATACAAATCTATACTTCTCGTTTCGTCCGCTGTCAGATAGGTGACACCACAATCGCCAACGGCCGGCTTCGTTTAGAAGAATCTATATTTCAGAATTTTACACCACCACTTTTATAAGCAGTAAACTGTCATTAATTTTACTATATTTTATTTATTCTGTGTGTTGTTACGATGTAATCATATTTAATGTATTTCAGGATTATCTATGATTATTCGTTTTAATTATTACTTTATATCTAGTATGATTTACCTCTTGTTTAGCCAAAACTAATAGAACTCTTATTTGGTTGTTGAAGGTGAATCAGAGTTGGTTTTAATATTGAATATAGAAGAGGGGGCTTTGTATTAAGATATGATGTTACTGGTTCAATACATATCGAGCATTCACACATGACTCATACCGTCATTTATTTGGTCTGGACACAAAGCCCTGGAAGGGGGGCTACAACCCTCCCTTTAGCGCTATTTTATCCTAATTTGACACACAAGCTCGCAGTCATCAGAAAATGCATAAGTGTGTCCCATTAGAACCGACACACATTTTAAACATCTATGGTTTGCTAAATCAGGCTGTATTTTTCCTAACATGAGAAGAGGTGAAAGGTAATATAAAATTATGAATGAGAAATGAAATAACATGACGGTGGAGGGAAGAGGAATGGAGAGTGTTCGTGGGATAAATTTCTGAAACCGGAGAACACCGAGAAAACCCGAAAAATCCTGGTGTGGCCTGCAACAGTCACATTCAACCCAGGAAGTTACTGTGTGTTTAGAATAGGGAACTGAGTTGCCATTTTAACAGTATTTTCTTGGCAGAAATCGTTATATAAAACTTAAGATTGCAACACAGCAGGTACATAGTTGTAAGTTGTAGCCGTCCAAGCCACCCCCTCTTAAAGAAAAAAACAGTTACCACTTGTCACTGAGCTCGTGCAGATATGTACAATCCTTTGTGAAAGTGCCGACTCTTATATTTACCATTAAACTAGTTTGCATGCCGTAAAAGATAAAAACTATGTTTTTTTAATGTATAGTACATAGCGTTGGAGAACGTACTGCTAACCTTGCCCCTCCATCCCTCCCTAAACAAACAAAAACCGTCATTATGAGTTAGGCAACATCTACCCTCTTTACGCAGGGGTACACTTGCATAGCCCATAAGGTCTGTAGTGACTTCTTGGGTTGAATGAGAGTGTATCGATATTTAATTCCTTTATCAGCTTTATTGCTGTAAATGCTAAGTCACTTGCCTATGGTTCCGAGAGTCGCGGGTTGTAACCAGGCCGGGGTATTTTTTACGATGGAAAATTTAAAGATAGAAGTCTTCCGGGAGGGACTTTGAACAGAGGGTCCCAATTCTGAAGATAGTCGATCTGATAAAATAATCTCAATCCTAAATTAGAGCCTCGGATAAAAATGTAATGGCCTTTCCCAATCAAGTAATATCTTAGTTAATTACTGGGTGTCCCACAAGTGGATGAGCTAACCACTTTTCAGACGCTAGCATTTGTTTTTAATGCCATAACCGAGTTGCGATGAAAAATATAAACAATTGAATCTGCTAGAGCTATTTTTATTTATTTTTTGTTATCTCCAACTTCTAACGTTCCAATTTTGCTGGTTAATGAAATCCATGTTACTTTTCTTATTAGATTGTTATACTCCGAGTTTGGTTGCTAAAATAAATAAAAATTGCTGCCATCAGACACCATCCACCCGTCCACCCACCCACCCACACACACACACACACACACACACACACACACACACACACACATCACACACAAACACACAAATATATACACACACACCATATATATATATATATATATATATATAATTACGTCAATGCGACTATCGAACCAGTAGGTTCATGGCTGCGCGGACACAAGCTGTCAATGTATACCTACATGAGCTAATATTTTTCAATCATTCTGTGCATAATCTACTTCCCTCAAATAATGTATAACGTTATTCTCCCACATCATACTTTTGCCTACCTACCGGATGCTTTCTTATGGTTTCCTACAATAAGTTTCCATGCTCCCCTTTCATTCTCCATTCTTGACAAATATTCTGCCCATCACAATCTACTAGAGTAGATTAGGTAGAGTCAAGATACTTAAAGTGCCTTAAAACGTATTGAGGCATTATGGCCCTGGGAACGACTAATCATCTATCAAAATAAAAACCAGATGATTATTCTGGGGTAAAGGCGGCCGTCAACAAGAGTGACAATCCGGCTGACTTCTCGCTCCAACAGTCTAAGAAGATGGGAGCCTTAAACTCCTACTACTCTAAGGGCGTCTAGTGGGATCATTTTTATAAAGCCTATATATATATATATATATATATATATATATATGCAGAGTGGGCCAAAAGGTACCACCCAGTACATAGTAAAGTAGTGACTTTTTGCTCACTCTGTATATTTTATTTTTGGTGTTTAATAAAATACTTATTTTCATAGGTACCCAAACTCAATTGCCACTTTTTTAGAAGTACTTTAAAAATTCGGTGACATATAAATCTATCTATATATTTGGATTTAAAGCATGTTTATATATTTGTTAGTCTAAGAGTTTCATGAAGTTTGTCTCTCCATTAGTAGATAACTATGAAAATGAACGGCAGTATAGACTAGGTGGGGTAATATGATGGCGGATTTGAGTTCATTATAGTAGAGGACTTTCACAGGATTAAGTTAGACACAATAGCACGTGTAGGTAGGGTCATAAACAGACCAGTAAACCAGCAATCTGCTCCCGGCTTGTTCAACATGGTGTTAACTCTTTTCTTTCTGTTCTTGTGATTGTTATTACTGTCATTGTAAATACGGCTTTAACTCCTTATCACCTTCAGTCTCAGCGGAATTTAACTTATATCAAATTCGAAATTCACAATACCATGTCCCTAGGATGTGTTATCACTCAAAGACGAAATGGTTATAAATGTTTTTAGGCTATTCTTTAAAACAAGTGACGCGACGATTTAATCCCTACATAAACTCCTGTCAAAGTTTATTCTTAGGATTCCATTTTTCAAATTATTTCCCACCATTTACAATCTAAATCTATCTATAATTGCTGAGCCGTAGATTCTCCTTTTGAAGAAGTTCTAGATTAAGTTAATTTTTATCGCCTCACAACAGTCTGCTAACAATCCCTCTTCATAGCACTTCCTCTAATTCTACTTCCTTCACAGTAGCCTCTGCACGTTCCTGGAGTGTCCTTCCTCAAGATATCAGGGGTTGCCGCACAATTGGCACTTTTAAGTCACGCCTATACAGTTACCTGTTGTCTAATAATTATTTTTTTTCTATTTATTTAAATTTATACTATGTCATTAATATTTTTTTCTCTTTTTTTATATATCTTGTACATATTTCATTTAATTTGATAAATCTAGAGTAAATCAAAATACATTATAAATAATAATTGTATTGTATATACACATATATAGCATGTAATCGTTTATGTCTATTGTAATTTAGACGTAAGACTATTTTTTTTTTATTTTTTAAAAACCTTGTTGAGTGGCATACAAAGCCTTATGGCCTTAACTTTACTAGGTAAAATAAAGCTATTATTATTATTATTATTATTATTATTATTATTATTATTATTATTATTATTATTATTATTATTATTATGGTTGTCTGTTCATATAAAAGCGGGTGCCGCGCGACAATGATTAACATGCGGAATTATTATAGTGGCGGTAGTCGGCATCATTGAATTTAATTATATATAACAGCTGCGGTGAAACAAAGCGAGTCGCTGGACAACTATCATAGTGAGGCGATAATGCCTTATTTGTTCAGAGATGTAATGGATGGCATTCGGTCAAAAAAACCGTCCCAATGAGACATGTAACAGGCAACTAAGTTATTACGTACTAGGACATTGAGATTGGCAGATTTTGCTTAGAAGCCACTTTATTCAGGCTTAAGGATCTTTTACGAGCCTGAAAATCTTCAGACTCGGGACCCACGGCTTAAAGTTCCCCCGGAGGACTTGCTTCTTGGATTTTTTCGTCCTAAAAAAATTCATCGACACCGGTCGGGGTTGAACCCGCGACTTTAAGAACCAGTGACCAAAAACATTATGTGCTTTTTAACTCAATATACTAAAATAAAGCGCCAAAGCTTTCATTTAGACTACAGGGAAGTGATACCATTCTTAACTTGGTGAAACGAATAATCCTGACAACCTGCCCGCCGCACTACATTCCGCTTTACTTAAGCAGGAACTCTGCTTCGTACAGTGAGTTCAATTACTGGATTCTGGCTTCGATGTCTATGCCTTGCAGTTAAAAACGGTAGATTTTTGGACATAGTCTTGGTACAATACAATGCTTCTCTGGGAGAAATTTGAAGCCAGGTTTCGGAATGCAACGGCCGACAGTTTTCTTGTAAGTTGGGAAATGCCAGTTAAAAACTTTAAACTTTTTACTGAAACAACGTTGAGGTAGTTATCTTAGTAAGTTAAAATAATAAAATGTCAATCGTTTTGAACATTAAAATTCATTAAAGTCACGTAGGTATTTCTGAACTACTTATCTCATTTTCAGTAACTAGTTGGGTTAAATTTTGTTCTTAGGCAATAATTTAAGCTTGTGCTTCTTTTACGAGCCCGAAAATGTTCAAACACGAAATCTACGGCCTAAAATCCATCTCGGAGGACTTGTCCCTTGAATTTTTCCATCCTAAAAATGAACCGATCCCGGCCGGTTTTGGACCAACGACTCTCGGGACTGCAGGCAAGGAACATAATCAGGTGACCACCTAGGCCAGAAAAACCTATCGATTAATGACATTAAAATTAAATTATAATGACCATATTAACAGAACGGAGGAGAGACATTCAGAAACACCACATTTAGGTCGGAAATACGAAATTACACATCGGGACCGAATTTGTTGTACATGAAACAAGCTACTTGCCGGTTTCAATACATTTAGGAAGAAACCCTCAGGGGTCCTCATCTAGGGGATATGTGGATGGCGACCACAAGGTGCCCAAGCTGTGCAAAACATTTCTTCTTGTGTTTTGCACTCTTTTAACTTTACTATCTAACCTCTCTTGGTTAACTCTTGTTTTTCGACCCCGACGCTATTAGGGCATACGAGGGCTAGGGAGTACTTCCTTTCTTCCATTTCTTCTTTCCTTTATTTTCTTTTCTTCTCCAGAAAAGCCTGACCAGAGGCTATAAGATGGCAGCCCCATCACTGGTCTTGCCTTCCTTTGGCCAGCAACCAATCGAAAGGACTATTATTATGCTTTCAAGTCTTATTCGAGAATTTCCCATAAGGGAAAATTTTCTATAGGACCGTAACAGGCCTTCGCCTAATACTTGAAAGGAAGAAGAAGAAGAAGAAGAAGAAGAAGGAGACATGTATTTATAAAATTTGTTTAGAAATTTATAACAAAGTAATAGTCCATCCGGCTGACATATTTTACTAAAGCACGTAGTGATGTATGTTTTTTAGGGCCATGTTGCAAGACTGACGCCTAACCCCAAGAAATGGAGGACTTTTTTTTTTAGGGTTTGCTTCCTTAGCGAACAGGTCTCAGTTTTAAGGCGCTGCTGAGAACTCGCCGTTCGTCCCATCCTGTTAGCTACAGTCTATTACGATGTACCAAAGGCGTGTCTCTAATTTTTTCTGCCGCTTTTAACCATAAGGCACAGAAATCGAAGCGAGATTGAAGCAATGGTAATCCGCTATACGTAACAGATGGACTCTCTGCTTGACTTAGAGCGGATTAGAGTGAGGCGAGTGCAGGGCGGACATCCGACAATTAGGGTTATGCAATCGAATAGTAACGAATTTATTACTTCCCGTAATATAAAGGAGAGATTTAGCGCAGTTAAAAACGGTGGATCATTTTTTTGGACATGGCCTGTGCCTAAATGGCACAAAGAGTAGGGTGCGTGTAGGCAAACAGTTTTCGGACACTTTTGAAATCCAGAATGGGTTGAAGCAAGGAGATGCACTATCTCCTCTAGTATTTAATTTTGTACTAGAGCATGCCATTAAATCTTTAGAGAATGAGGAAGGCTTACAACTCAATGGTATTAATAAGCTGTTAGTTTATGCTGATGATGTAGTACTACTGGCCGATAGCGAGGAGATACTAAAGGCCAACACGCAAACACTATTGAGTAACACTAAGAAATTAGGACTGGAAGTAAATATCAGTAAAACTAAATATATGGTCACACGTAGAAATTCATTAAATAATGGAAATGGACAGCTAAGGACAAATGAGGGAAATTTTGAGGAAGTGGCTGAATTCAAATACCTAGGAACAATAATCACAAATAGGAATGAGATGCACAAAGAAATTAAACATAGGCTCAATTCTGGAAATGCATGCTATTATGCATTGCAGAGACTTTTGATGTCCCCAACTCCTCTCAAAAAACGTTAAGCTGAAAATATATAAAACTATTATTCTACCAGTTATATTATATGGGTGCGAAACATGGACTCTTACTTTAAGGGAGGAAAGGAGATTACGAGTATTTGAGAATAAAGTTCTTAGGAAGATTTTTGGACCAAAGAGAGATGAACAGACAGGTGAATGGAGAGGACTACATAACAATGACTACATGGTCTTTATAGGAAGCCAGATATAATAAGAACAGTTAAGTCTCGTAGACTGCGATGGGCAGGACATGTTGCGCGTATGGGGAATGAAAGACGTGCATGGAAACTTCTTGTAGGAAAGCCAGAAGGAAAACGCCCAGTTGGTAGACCAAGAATGAGGTGGGAGAACAACATTAACTATGATTTGAGGGAAGTAGATTATACAGGGAATGATTGGAAAGCATTGGCTGGGGATAGGGATGTATGGAGAGCTTGTGTCCGCGCGGCCATGAACCTCCGGGTTCGATAGTGCCAGTGAGTACGTAAGTAAGGTAAGTATGGCCTTGGCATATCATAACATTTCTTTTGGAGAAATTTCGTGGTAGGCATGCAATGGTTGATAGTTCCCTTGTATGATTTGTTTCTCTATGTGTGTGACCAAAGTCAAATAACTTGCTTACTCATTCAAAATTATAATCGAAATTTCTTATTTTCGGTTATTCGTGAGAGAATTGTTTTGATAAAATTTAAAACTTCTGAATATAAAATGTAGTTAACGATGTATGAAATTCTGAAGCGAGTCGGTGACAGTGACGCCCTCTTGACACAGATGGTAGTTGGTGAGTTAATTGAAATGCCATCTTATTCTGAGTGTGTGTTATCATGTTTATGTGCACAATAATGAGAAATGTTCGCCTCGAGTGCACTTACATGTGTAGAAAATTACTACTCACTTCTACATTACCCTATATATGTACACTTCACGAAGGCTTCATTCTAGTACAAAGGGCGTGTTCTATACTTCAAGATTAATTCTTAAGGAAGTCAACTGTGAAGAGTAATGTAAGGTATTCCTTAATAATAATAATAATAATAATAATAATAATAATAATAATAATAATAATAATAATAATAATAATAATAATAATAATAATAATAGCAATAAAACTAAATATATGGTCACATGTAGGAATTCATTATATAATGGAAATGGACAGCTAATGACAAATGAGGGAAATTTTGAGGAAGTGGCTGAATTCAAATACCTAGGAACAATAATCACAAATAGGAATGAGATGCACAAAGAAATTAAACATAGGCTCAATTCTGGAAATGCATGCTATTATGCATTGCAGAGACTTTTGATGTCCCAACTCCTCTCAAAAAACGTTAAGCTGAAAATATATAAAACTATTATTCTGCCAGTTATATTATATGGGTGCGAAACATGGACTCTTACTTTAAGGGAGGAAGGGAGGTTACGAGTATTTGAGAATAAAGTTCTTAGGAAGATTTTTGGACCAAAGAGAGATGAACAGACAGGTGAATGGAGAAGACTACATAACAATGAACTACATGGTCTTTATAGGAAGCCAGATATAATAAGAACAGTTAAGTCTCGTAGACTGCGATGGGCAGGACATGTTGCACGTATGGGGAATGAAAGACTTGCATGGAAGGTTCTTGTAGGAAAGCCAGAGGGAAAACGCCGAGTTGATAGACCAAGAATGAGGTGGGAGAATAACATTAACTATGATTTGAGGGAACTGGATTATACAGGGAATGATTGGAAAGTATTAGCTCAGGATAGGGATGTATGGAGAGCGTATGTCCGCGCGGCTATGAACCTACGGGTTCAATAGTGCCAGTGAGTAAGTAAGTAAGTAAGTAAGTAAGTAATAATAATAATAATAATAATAATAATAATAATAATAATAATAATAATAATAATAATAATAATAATAATAATAATAATAATAATAATAATGACACAGATGATGATGGTGAATATGATGATTATGATGAATATGATGATGATAATATAATATCCATCCATAGTAATTCTTCCCGAGGGCAGGTCCTTCACTGCAATCATAGCACTTTCATGCTATGCTTGCAGCTTTACTAGGGAATTGTAGGTGTGGTAGCTTCCCGTTGCTTTCCACACCGATGAAGGATGATGATGATGATGATAGGGATGATGATGATGATGATGGCCATATGATTACGGGGACCGTTTGGGCCTTAAAATTTTCTTGACATTTGTCTTACAGGTGAGGAAAAACCCCGATAAAAACCTCACCCAGAAAAACTGCCCCGACCCAGGATTCGAACCCGTGCCCGCTGAGTGACAAGGCAGCACGCTCCCTCGAGACCACAGCGGTGGACCATATATATATATATATATATATATATGGAGTGGATGGATAGGGACAAGTGGAGAAGTAAAATATAAAGGTTGAGGCAAAATCTCAAAATCTGAACCCGATGTTTAAAAAAACATTAGAGAGAGAGAGAGAGAGAGAGAGAGAGAGAGAGAGAGAGAGAGAGAGAGAGGAGAGAGAGAGAGAGAGAGAGAGAGAGAGAGAGAGAAAATCTGTTTAAAACTTCGTCAAATAATTAAAGCATGTACCCTTTCATAATTTCATTCAATCTTCGGTAAGTGAAACGGTACTGCGATTTTCGTACATATTGTATAGAGGGTTTTCTTTCAACATGGTTGTATTAGTTGTTTCTTTTAAAATTCAAATGTATTCGATGATGTTAAATATTAAAGTTGTTATCCTCTATGTGCAAGATTTACATCGTGTTGTCGATTACGTTGAACTAATAACCTGTTTCTATGATATGCTAAGTATAGCTTGATATTCCCTCGTGTTTATTAAAATCTGTAAAATTATATACCGGTATATATAATTATCTATATATCTGATTATGTATAACGGAATGTGGTAAAAATTAATACAAAATTGTTAATGATATCAGAATCACAGACATGTGTAAATTTTACATTGCAATCTTTATTTAACTCCTCTTCGCAGAATACTCCCCTTTATAACGATATAGTAAAGATGAATATTCATAATACTTACAACTAACGGTGAAATAACTCTGGAACGTGCCAACTGTGTCTGAAAAAATATAAATATGTAAATATAATATAAGTGAATTAATAAAACCGTATATTATATATATATATATATACACATAATTTGTATATTAATATTATACATAGCAACAATAAAACACTTGATTTGTCTGCACCTATTTTATGGTCATGTACCATTCTTCTAATTTAGCATAATCCAGGCATCATCATCTGGTAAAAAACTTCATTTGGAGAATAATTTCTCACAACTTGTGAGGTGGGAGAGCAGATGGATGAGCAGTTGAGGGGAAATGATGGCGTCACGTATACCTTCCCTCCCTTGACAGCATAGTGTTTGTGCGTGCCTATGATGCATGTAACATATTTTTATTATATAACAAAATAATACTTAAAGCGTTTAATTAAAAATCACGAATAATATGATTTATTTTTATTTATTTTGATTCTATTAAAAATACATAGGCTATTTTTGTTTGTTTTTTACGTTTTATTAAATAAATGTCAAGCTGTAAAATATTAAGTACTTTCATTAATAATATTTTCGTTAAATATACTTCTATCAATAGGACCACCTTAATTCTTAGTTTGTAAAAGTAACCTAATGAAAACATGTTTGAGAAAATATTAATATTCAATAGAACCAATAACACTGAGCAACAAAAAATAAATCCTTCTTTGTCCCAGAAAGAAAAATACGTGGTCCTGATAGTATCTTTTCTCCTGAATTCAAATATGATAACGGTTCTTCTCCATCGTGCAAGGTTTCCGAGAGACGGGCATTTATACTTTCAAACATTTTGATATTTTCTACATCCGTAACTACACAATATTCGAACATTCGGACTCACATAGAAAGTAAAAAATGACAATTTTGTGCTATATTTCGCCTGTGGAGCATCCCTCTTGATGGTCCAACAATAATCGGCCAGCATATTACGATTCCATTTGCCTTGATATGTCTTTTCCACAGCTAAAATCTCCTGAGTTAGCTCATTTGGTTTTATTTTACAATGGACAAATGGACGAAAAAACGTTTATTAAAAACATAATTATTTAAATCCTTTAATTGAAATTTAAATAAAAAATGTGGGTGATGGAGGAATTCCGAATACATATTTGAAAACACGATAAAAAGCTGTATTAAGTACAACTATTGGTACTCATGGGACAAAAATCATGTTGACCATTGTAATTTTTTCTCTTACAATAAATGTCCTCGTTTTTTAGTCAGTTTTTGGAGATACTTCTATATTATTGTTATTGTTGTTGTTATTGTTATTATTATTATCATCATTATTAATTATTATTATTAATTTATAATGCTATTTTATGGCAATTCTTCTGTATTATATGAACGTGAAGTTGCGTCCTTTTACTTTAAAGAGAGGAGAAAAGATCAATATAAAACTCTTAGGAACATTTTTGAACGAGAAAGATATGGACAGACAGGCGAATGGAGAATTCTCAATAGTGAACAATATGATTTTTATGGGAAACCAGATGTAATAAGAACAGGTAAGTCTCATAGACTGCAATGAGTTGTTCATATGATACGAATGGGGAATGAAAATGGGTATGGAAACTTCTAGCAGTAAAGCCAGAGATAAAGCGGTAACAAGATAAACCAAAATTGAGGTGGAAAAATAGGATTAATCACGATTTGAGGGAGGTAAATTATACATGGAATGACTGGAAAACATTAGTTCAGTGTTGGAATCTATCGAGAGCTTATGTCCGCGCGGCCAAGAACTTCTGGTTCGATAGTGCCACCGAGTAAGTTATTCATTACTATATGGCAAAATATATATATATATATATATTATATATACATATATAGGCCTGTATAGTTTCGTAAAAATAATACTGCAAGAATATATATGATAACTAGCTAACTCACTGGCACTATGGACTCGTAGGTGCGTAGGTTCAAGGCAGCATTGACATAAGTTCTCCATACGTCCCTATCCTGAGATGTTTTCCAATAATCGTCTGTATAATCTACATCATGATTAATATTATTCTTCCCATCTCAATATCCGTCTATCAAGTGGGCTTTCCCTGGTTTACCTACAAGAAGCTTCCATGAACCTCTTTTATTCTCCGGAAAATTTTACTCCAGAGGAACCCATGTTCGCATTTATTGACGGTTGTATTTTTACGGTAAATGAATGAAAATATTGAATGATTGAAACAGATGTATAACATACATATCAGACTTTAACCTCAATTATCTCACAATGCAATTGTCAAACATTGCATGCCAAAACCTACTTTTAAATTTCTCTCAGAAAAGCGTTGTGATGTACCAAGGCTGTGTTAAAAAAAAATGTGCCTGTTTAACTGCAAGACACGGAAATCGAAGCTAGAATCCAGCAATGGCAACTACCTCTACGGAAAAAATTGACTCTTTACATTAAAAAGAGGGAAGCAGTGTGAGGCGGCACGTTGGACGGACGGCATGTAGTGAGGGTTATCCAATCTACCAATTGAAGAGTTGTATTTTTCCCCTCTATGCACAAGGCCTTTGTATATCACAATGTTTCTCTAGAAGAAATTTCAAGGTAGATTTCGATATGCAATTGTTGACAGTTCCCATGTCAGAAAAAACATTTTGTTGGTTGTCAAGTTTTTCGCCCCCTACCCCTCATATTGTCTTTGAAAGCTAAAACTACTGTTTAATTTATTGATATCAAATGGAACTATGAAATAGGAATAATACTAGGGCATTCGGTAATAATAGAAACACTGTTATAACATCACAGAAAAAATATTTAGGTTACTTTTGACATTATGAGTTTCATTTATAGTCTCTTGCCAAGTCAACTATACGTTTCCAAATCCTTGGAAGACGGAGCACTTCATCTGCAGCACCATTTCTTGATATCTCTCTCATATCATCGAGCTAGAGGTTCTGGATATCAACTCTTGATTCAAATCGAATACCTCGTAGAGGTTCTTTGACCTTTCAGAATAAATTGGTCACAATGGCTCGAGTCTGGTGAATTTGGTGGATGTTAGAGTACTTCCCAATTCCAACTTCTAAATTCAACTGAACACCTTTTTAGGGCGGTGCTGCTTTACTAAATGTGATAAACAGTGAATGTATTCACAATATACTGCTATTTCGAGACTTTCAACATTATACATTTATACAAAAAAAGTTTGCTTAACAACTTACTACAAGATTACAATGATCACCACCAGGATCACTGATTTACAAGAGTGTTGCCATTACTTATCGAATACCCTAGTATAACACAATAAGTAGATTTTGGTTTTGTATTCTCAGTAGTTGATTATAAATTAAATTCTGAAGCTGAATTGGTTTGAATTTATGTAGAAGCTCTTGGTGTTTTCCATGAATCTAGTGTTCCTTACGTCTCCAACCATATATAACTATCAGAGAAGTACATCTCTCATCCCTGCACAACTTAAATTGGATTTCAACTCTCTTAAACACTTGTAACATGTTTCTACATTCAAGAACATACATTATTCCACCACAAACACTCTATCTGTGAACTGCAAGTTGAATATCGTATCATTTATTACTCGTCTAAGTTACTCCGCACAGCTACAGGGGAAGTGTGTTGGAACTAATGTCGCCAAAATGCTACTCTATGAAAGGGACAATCCCTAAACACATGTGAAAGATTATTACATAATTTTCAAATTTGTCATTTAGTCCACGACTGCTGAAGGTGTCGGATCATTTGAAATCATAGTGTTTGTTATCTCCTTATTACAATCCTCACAACAAAATACATAAGAACAATAAAATGTACCTGTTATGACAGTCTTCTTCAACAAATTATAGTTGTATAAATTTTATGAATACAGAGAACATTCAAAAATAAAATTAGAAAAGAAACCAAGATAAAAATGTATAATATTATGGCGGTTCCCATAATATTGTATGGATGTGAAACTTGGGCTCCAGTGAAAAGACAGAAGGAAAGAATACAGATGGCAGAGATGCGGTTCCTAAGACAAGTAAAAGGATGTACAAAACTTGATAGAATAAGAAATGAGGATAGAAGAGAAGAATTGAAAGTACAGCCTTTATTGGATAAAGTCACGAATTACAGACAGAAATGGATTGATCACATGGATGGAATGAGTAAGGAGAGATATCCATTGTTAGCAAGAAATTATCAAGCAAGAGGAAGGCGTGATGTTGGAAGACCTAGAAGACGTTGGGCTGATGCATTATGAAGTCGGAGCGGGCAATTGCCTAATCCCTGGAGTGATGATGATGATGATAAATTTTATGAAATCAGTGAAATGTTCGTTATATCTCATTTTATAATTCTTGGTTATACGTACTATATACATTTTTCACAACTGTTCAATTTAAGTTTTGTTGATGTATATGATGATGTCTTTTATTTTATTTGATATAAAGCTCTTTAGTTTATTATTAGTTTTGTATGCTATTCTTACGTTTTTGTCATGTTTTGTATTGATTATTAAAAGTATTAACGCAATACAGGGGGCTGGAATTGGCAAAAAGTAATAAGTAGATGAAGCATTCTGTTTCACGAACACGTTTGGATAGTTGTCGATTACGATTGCCTGGATGGAACTTCGAACTCTGACGTTGGAAGCTTGCTTCGCAGAGAAATTAAAGGTATAATTCGGTACATAATAATAATAATAATGGAACATAACTAGCATGTACGAGTCTGTTACTAATTACGGGTATTTTACTACGCGTACACATTTTCCAGTGGTATGTACCAGTATATCTTGAGGCACTATTAACTAGTCATAGTGTGAAAACGCATCATTTCCGGACATTGGTACCTTATTAAAAATGGTCAACATATATCATATACTACATTACCTCCGTTGTCGGCGTTTTTTGCAACATCCTGCATAACGTCAAAATAATCCAAGTATGTCAACACAAATTTATTCAGATTATAGGTATGAAATGATCAATTTTCAGTTATTTAAAACTTCATTCTGGTCGAATTACACTGGTCGACAAGGTTTTCTTCACAAGAAATCTGATTAGTGAATCTAGTGCATTTTTTCATGCTGAATTCAGATATATAGTCAGAATTTTTCCACCAGGCACACTTTTTTTGTGACAGCTACTCCTTAAAAATGCACTTTTTGGACTCTCACTTAGACCTCTTTCAGGAAAATCTTGGGGCTGTACCCGATGAGCACGGTGAGCGTTTTCATCAGCAAATTTCCACAATAGAAAAGAGGTACCAAGGCAAGTGGAGTTCTAAAATGCCGGTTGACTACTGTTGGACCAAGAAGGGAGATGTTCCAGATGCAAAATATGCCCAAACATCACTATCTACTACTTTCTATGTAAGTTAGAATGAGTTAGAGTTAGATGGATTTTATTAAAAACTATAAAAAATATATATGAATAACACAGAAAACTTTTGCCTGATAGGAAAAAACTGAAATATTTAAATTCAGGATAAAAAATACTTCTAAACTCTCATATGTTTATTATTGTGAAAGAAAAAAAGTAAATTTTTGTTGACCAGTGTTCTTTAAGATATCGAGAAAGCTAGTCGTAAGTATTTTTTAAACCTGAGTGAACCCACATTAAGGGCAAATCTAATTATGTGGGTCAATAAAATAAGAGATTATTATTTTGCTTAAAAATTACTTTTCACCACCTCTTCAAAGCATATTATCCTTGAGATGGAAATGAATCTACTGGCAGTAAACGTATTATAAAATATTTGTGAATGTAGTTTTGCAGAGATTACACGACAATAAATGTGGGAGAACATAGGCCGGGGGTGAAGGAAAGTTTGCATTAATATGCGCGGAAGCCAGCAAGCGGCTACTTTACGGCAGCTCTGTGACGTCACAAACCCCCAGGGGACCCCTCATGCACTTTCTTGAGATATATGTTGGGACCAAAATTGCTTTCTACAGCGAGACAGCTACAAAACGCCTGTGTCGCTGCAGCTAAAGACGAGAATTTGAATACAGCTTAAATTATACTTCAACCCAACTTTCAAACAATTCATAACTATGTACTTCATGATTTACTTTTGAAATTCCATTAATTTCACAATTCAAATACCTAGGAACAATAATTACTAACATCAATAAGGTGTAGAAACTGATTAATCATAGACTCAACTCTGGAAACTATGCTATTATGCATTAAATTGACAATATTCTCATCACAGTTTGTCTAAGAAAATGTTTAGCTAAAATATATGTAGCCATAACTATTGCCCCGTGCCGTAGTTGAGTCACCGCAGAAAAGGAACTATTGAGAGGGGGAAGTTCGAAAAATACAGGTAAGACTAATGACAAGGGAACACAATAGGATTTGTTGACAGTCGGTACATGGAACATCGAAGGGTTAAAACAAAAACTCCATTTAAAGTATGATGCCTTCGTGCAGAACTACGGGACTTGAGCTGGTTCGAATTTCCATGGAGAACAGATTGTTTCATGGAATTTCGGTCAGGATGGGGCTCGTGCCCACTCACAAGGAAAATACCTATGTTGGACCAGTCGGATTGTAACACAAATTTGAGGATATGTTATTTAATTGACATTAAATATGATGACGTTACTCATTTTGCTGCAAAATTAATTAAAACTCGTGTTGTCATTAAATTTCAAAGCGCGTCATTGACCGGTTCGTAACGGTACGGTTGCTCATTGCAGCTGGTTTCAAGAACAAGAGCAGCTAGTGGGCGAAGAATGTAAATATTAGTTTCCCACATTGTTAACATCAAAAACTATTTTTGAATACCTTATACACATAGCTGAGCACAGTGTAGGGCCTACTTTCTGTTACTTGAAATTGTACTTACAATGTATTGAGTTTTTTTTATGTATAAATAGAAACAATTAGTATATATTGTACGGCTCTCTTGGTTAACTCTTGTTTTTTCGACGCCAACGCCATTAGGGCATCCGAGGGCTAGGGAGTCTTTCCTTTCTTCCATTTCTTCTTTTCTTTATTTTATTTTCTTCTCCAGAAAAGCCTGACCAGAGGCTATAAGATGGCAGCCCCATCACTGGTCTTGCCTTCCTTTGGTCAGCAACCAATCGAAGGGACCATTATTATGCTTTCAAGTCTTATACGAGAATTTACCTCAAATGCTGGACGGAAAATGTTCTATAGGATCGTAACAGGCCTTGGCCTAATACTTGGAAGGAAGAAGAAGAAGAATACTCGACCGCGGGAGTGGAAAAAAAAAAAAAAAAAAATTCAGACTCCGGTGCGCTGCTCTTCAAGTAACCGTGCCGCTCCGTTGCAATATTTATTTCGTTAGTTTATATCTCTCCCCCTGTCCCTTATTGTTCTTCCCTCTTTCGCCCCACTATCATTTCCTATTTTTAATTGTTTATTTTATTTTTCCAAATGTTTTACTTATTAATTTTGTCATGTACCGATGTTAAGCCTTATTTATTTTCTTTTTCCTTATTTCGTGTTAAATATTATGCATACTATTGAATTTGCAGTGAAATTACTAATATTACGGTGTTCAGTATCCTTAATTCAACATATCCTCCAATTTGTGTTACAATCCAACTGGTTCAACATAAGTACAGTACTTCCCTTGTCAGTGTCGTGAAGAAATTGGATAAATGCACTACTTATCGCATGTAAAGCGAAGTGAAGTGATCCCACTACAGGCCTCAGGAGGCCCTTGGGATAGTAGGAGGTTAAGGCTCCCACTTTTTCTGGACAATCGGCACTTGATGTCAGCTGGGTTGTCAGCCCTGCGTGACGGCCACCTTTATCCCCAGAACAAGCGTATGGTACTCATTTCCGTTAGAGGCTGAGTCGACCCCAGGGTCATAGGGCCGCAAGAAAGTTTGGGTCAGTTTAAAAATCCTGACCGTAGGTGCACAAAACCAGTTATGACGGCTAAGCGATTCGACATTCAACATCCGCTATTTCATTTACAACTTTTTATGCCGATTTTCACTGCTTGCTATTATTTTCCTTAATATTTCCTTAAGCATGTGCGATTTTACATAGTGTTATACAGAATAATCCAATGCCATTTTTTTCTAATTGAAATAAACTATAGGTTTTTGTGTTCCAGATAATTAGTAAAATTTGTAGCAAATTAGTATTGCAGTTATGAAGATTATCTATAAAATATATTTACTGAAGCGTGATGTCGTAAATAAGTGTAAATACAAATAAAATAATACATATCTCACAGTACATAAGTGGGCTTCAATTATGATTACAACCTCTTTGTCTAATGTACATGCACTATTAACAAGCAGCTGCTGCTGCTTACGTCACAAAGCGCAGGTTTCGGGCCCTGAAGCTCGAGCCTGCGGGCTTGAAGTGATTTACAAGCCGCTCGGTCCGTATTTCTCTGTTTCAACCAAAGGCTTGCGGGCTGCGTAATTCTGCTCGCAAGCGATCTCCACTGCACACTATGGGGTTTTTTATGTGTATAAAAATATTCTTGGACTTACATCAATGGGAAAATTGTATTTTACTCCAAGAGGGGAAAAAATATGACGAGTATTTGAAAGTAAAGTACTTATGAAAGCATTTGGGCCAAAGAGGGACGAAGAGACAGCTGAATGGAGAAGACTAATTGCTTATAACTGTGAACAGTGCGACCTTAATGGAAAATCAGGTGTAATAAGAATTGTTAAATTTTAAAAATTATAAAATTCGTACCTCTTAAATCAGTGATAGAGTACCATAGTAGATGCTGATAATGGAAGATTGAAAGGCCTACATGTTTAATGTACGAAGATGTTCTATAAACATAAGTTTGTTTTTTTTTAGGACGACTGATTCTATAGGTATGAATTTTATATATATATTTTTTTACATTTTAATCAATAACCTCAATGGTACCATGACGTTTGTAAGTAAAGAACTATAATATCTTGTAAACTACGTTAGGTAGGAAATGAGTGAAGCGTGAGGAATGAAGGAGAGAATGAATATTTCTAGTAGGAAAATCAGGGAAAGACCAAGAATGAAGTGTGAGAAAAACAATAACCATAATTTGGATTTTTTAAATATTAGTTCAATATAAGACTGTACATTTCACATTTTTCTTTGCTTTACTGGCTGAAAAATAGAAATGGAGATCATGAAATTCTCTATATCCATTTATTTTGTTTGGGTATCTTCACTATAATTAAATTATACCCATGTTGAAATTTTATAAGAAAAAAATCACTATGAGGTTTAATTTAAGATTTAAATTAAAATATTTTATACATCAACTCATATCCAGTCTTCTAATTATACCGGTTTCGAAGCATGGGCAGCTTTATATTCAGTAAGTAAGTCGAAAAGAAGGTTCTGAAAATGAAGCTTGGCAGGCTTCGAAACCGGTATAATTAGAAGACTGGATATGAGAGGACGTATACAAATTTTAATTCGAATCTTACATCCATGTATTATTGAATATAGGAGGAGAATACCTATTGTGAAATGAGATTTTCTCTATAACAGCTTACACGAAACTGTGTTATTTAGATATTTTTATTCACATCTATTTTCTACAAATAATTATAACTTTAATGACCCAAGTCTCCCTTATTACAAATGCCATCAGCTTCACGTGGTACCCCCTTTTAACGGTGTTGTGGTTCTGTAGACTGAGAATTGGTGGTATAACCATAACGCTATTGAGGATAGTAGGAAATTACATCCTCTTTCCACCAAGTACACCATACTGGGAGAAGTGCCAGGCTCAGGCGTGGTAAAACTTTCATGGCATTCGACAAATGTGAGTTAATCAATATAATCAAACGAAGCTTCGGGATGGATCTTGAAACGATCTCCTTTGACATAAAGCAAGATATGATTATTGGTTTTTGCTATTTAAAACTTTATATCAGTGTGGAAAATTGAGATACCTTACAGCTAAAGCAGAAATGTATTAAGTGGATATATTAGGGGGACGTAAAAATGCGTTGGAATCAGTTTAGAGTAATAAAGATTCCAGGTTAACTGACGAAAATGTAAACAAATTGTAACAACGACCAAATTCCGCATTTACAGGTCCAGTGACGAGCAATTATGTTATGCATGTGAAACCTCAAAAATCACTGCTGAGTTAACAAGGAATCTGCAGGTCTTCTTAAAGAACTGTCTGAGGAAGGTTCTTCGCATTTTTAACAAAATGTTATTTCCAATGAAAATCTATGGAAACGAAACAAATGAAGAAATTATTGACAATCAAGTAAAGGGGGAAAATGCATATGGAATGGCCACGCTCTTGGAGGAAAACATGTCTCTATTGAGAGACAAGTCCTGTTTTGGAACCCTCAAGGCCATAGGAAAACCAGAATACTACGACTGTAATGGAGGACTATAGATATTGACAAAAGACTATAGATATTTGACAAAAAAGAAGAAAATGCATGGAGTGGTTCGACAATTTAGCTCGGAATAAAGTACGTTGAAGTTGTTTGTTGAGAAACTATGCTTCTGATAAGAATAACGGGAAATATTACTAAAATTAGATCACTACTTCCAATATATCTGCTCCTTGCATAGCTTCGTCTAAGAGATCGTAGAACTGTCCATTCCCTATCCCTTCTCTATAAAATACTTCACACATCATCACCTAATTATTTATCACGCCGCTTCATCAGACTATCCGACACACATAATCTTGACACTCGATCCCATCAGCACATTGTCCTTTATATCCCGCCTCATCACACTGTATATTATTCATTATCTTTTACGGTCTCACTTACCAAAACATGGAATTCCCTTCCGCCCTATGTCAGAGACTGTCAAACTATAACATCCTTCAAAAATAAACTAAAGAATTATTTAATAAAAACTAACTTATACACCTCACTGATAGTATTCTTTTAGCAATATTAATATATTTAATTATTTATGAAAATAATATTAAGAATAACAAATATTTTTATTTGTTTTGTTTTAAATATTGTATAATCGTAAAATTAGTTTTCTATGTCTCATTATTCTCCTGTTTTTTATATACACTAGAGAGGGACAATTTAATATGTCTTGCTTGTATACATTTTATTATTAGTTTTAGTCTTAATTTTAACTAATATTAACTGGTTGTATTATAGATCGTAATACGTATATTAGATATTATCTTTTGATCAAATTTTTACTTAGTGTTTAATATTAGAGTTAATTAAGATTGTTATATTCTGATGTAATATATGTTTGTCCTGGTGAGTGGAAGAGAAGGCCACATGGCCTTAACTCCACCAGGCTAAATAAATCTAATCTAATCTAATCTAATCTACATATTTCATCTCATATATATACATACATACAGTAAATACACTGTAGTCTAGAAACAAAAGATATTTGTTAAATTGACTCTTGACTTCCAAATTAACATGGTTATATTCCAGCAAGTTTAAGACCCAAAACCTGTTACGGTTCCAGTGAAGCATCCTCGGTCCCATACTTTTTCAGGATGCCCTAAAGATGTCTTCCCTTGAGGACGGCAATTAAGCATGAATTCATCATCATCACCATCATAATACATTCACGAATTTAGGTCATTTATTGATATGTTTCGGCCTCAAGAGAAACACCATCCAGAAGCCTTTTGAGTGGACGTCCTGGTCTTCTTCTTCCTGCAGGTTGATATCTTAACATTTGTTTGGGTATTCTGTGATCTTCCATTCGATGAACATGTTGCATCCATCTTGACTTATAATCAGAAATTTTGTTTTCTTAAGGTTCCATGTGTAATTCTTCTAAGATGTCTTCATTTTTTGGTGATCTAGTAGTGTGTATCCTGCAGTCCTCCGAAGGTATCTCATTTCAGCAGATCTAAGTCTCTGTATATCCTTCTGTTTCAACGTCCATACTTCGCTACCATACAAAAGAGTTGGAAGAACCAGTGTTTTACACTTTTAGTCTTGAATGCTTTTGGACTAACTCTGGCTTGAAGATAGATTTTATTAACTTTAAAATTCTTTAAAAATATTCATATTTTTGCATTTACATCCTTTTCGTCTTCATATGGGATAGTGCATCCCATATATGTAAAATTATTCACCTGCTCCAAAATTTTATTATCAAGTACAATTTTACTTCTGACAGGATCTACACCTTGAAATGCCATAATTTTTGTTTTCTCTGTACATAATTTCAATTCATATTCTTCTGTAATTTTGTTAAGTTCATACAGACCTTTCTGCAAATTATCTTCTGAATTTGCAATTATTATTTGGTCATCTGCAAACAATAGGGTGTTTAATTTTGTATTTTCTGATATTCTTATTCCTAATTTATATTTCTTGTTCCAGCAACATATTACTTCGTTGATATAAATCGCAAAGAGTGTTAGGGATAGGGGGCAACCTTGTCTCACACCACGACTTATAATTCCTTCTTCAGAAAGTCTGTTATTTAATTTAATCTTTATGGTGTTGTCTTTGTAAATATTTTGTATGTTCTGCAGAAGTAAATTTGGTTATAAGGGGTAGGGTTGTAAGGGGTGATATGTATATAACCTCTCCTACCCAATTCTCATCCTCACCTTCACATGATACAACCTGTTTTCACAAACGAGGCTCTGAGGACCGGTATAACCGTTCCATCGGGTACTGAGTAAATGCGGTATCCAAATGTCTGTCCAGAGACTAAAAGGTAGCAGCCCTACCACTGGACTACTTAGCGTCGGGCCATTAACTCGTCCTAAGGAACTTCAACACTACTTGTAAGTCTCAACACGAAGAAATCTAAACGGAATTGAAATATGAAGCATGAATTTTGGAAGTATATTACGATTCATTCGTTGCACTTTTTTTTTCCACTGTAACCAGTATTTTTTATAAATTGTAATATTTGTTAAAATAAAAATATTTCTTCTTCTTGTATCTTGTAAGCCCATGTTTCCCTTAACAGAGATTTAGGCGCTCTCCTCCTACAGGGAAAAATTTGAACCATACTAATTTAGTTATACTTGTTTTCGTATAGATGTCACTTGAGTGGTCCGTGGTCAGCGTTCCGCCTCATACTGATATCTAGAAAACCAAGGTAGTACTTGGACGGGAAAATTCGGAAAATTTTGCTTAGAGGCCTTTCTATCAGGCTTAAGGATCTTTTACGAGCCTGAAAATCTTCAGACTCGGGACCCACGGCTTAAAGTCCCTCCCGGTGGACTTGCTCTTTGGATTTTTCCATCCTAAAAAATGCATCGACCCCGGCCGGGTTTGAACCCGCGACCCTCGGGACCAGAGGTAAGGAGCAATAATATATACAACTAATTCTTCCGGTTATATTATATTGATGTAAATCATGAGTTCTTACTTTAAAAGAGAAGAAAAAATTACGATTATTTATGAATAAATTCGCAGGAAAATTTTTGGACCAAAGAGAGTGGAACAGAGAGGTGTGGAACACCGTCCCTATCATTGGATGGGTGAATGCTCATGGCTATGAGTTAGGACACCTATACCATCCCCGTTAACTCATAAATAACATCACTAACCCAATAATAATTTTAAAAAATATATTAAATAAAATATAAATAACAAAATTAGACACCGTATTAAATCATTACTGCACGGAGATCGACACAGTTCCATTTGGCAAACACTCATATCACGCCAATTACATCACAGCTGCTCACCGCTCCGAAATACACAAAATATACCAATAAACATCCAATTGACACTGCCATGGTTAGCAACACTTATCCACACTTTCAACATTAAACCTTTCGGCTCACTTTTTAAAATTAGCGGGGCTAAAGGCAACGCTTGGAACTCACGGATGTCTAATACAATTTATTATTCGCCCAAAAGGGACGGCGCATTCAGCATTCCCGCAGTATGATGGTGAGTTCAGAATACTAAATACGAGTGAGCTACATGATCTTTATCAGAAACCAGATGTAACAGAAACCAGTTAAGTCTTCTATACTGTGTCGGAGAACATATGAAAAAATTTGGGAATTATAGAGGGCCATGTGCCCATAACAGATTGGCGAAGAATGAGGTGAAGGTAAATATTAACAATGACTTGAAATAAACGAATTAGGTAGACTATTTAACTCATGCCATAAATGGGAGTCAATGACCAATCATATTTCAATGATTTTTTATTTACCAAACACAGTCGTGTTTCGCCTCTAATTTATCAACTGAAGTTTGTCATATTAAAGAAAGCTCCTCCTTTATAACATTCTGAATAGTCCAGAGCTTTATTTTGCAGTGACTGACTCTCCAAGAAATACGGCTACTAGATTGTATATATAATACATGAATGTCAGCAGATAGCGCATGTGGGAGATAACATAAAAACATTTATAGCAATTGATTATACCACAAAAAAACCAAACCACTGTTTGCACTTTCTTAAACGAATTATTTTCCAGGAAATGACGTTCCAGAAAAATATAATTGATATATTTACATCATAGGACATCATAAATTAATTAATACCTATAATGTTGGTTATAAATGTCTCCATTGGGGTCATTCATACAATATTGCCATCGTTTGGCAATAAATAATATGATCTGGTTGCAATGGTAAATAAAAGAAGCAAATTAAGCGTATCAATCGTTTTTCATTTGTTTTCAAACATCACCGTTTCCATTAAATATATAAACATTTTAAAACAACTATATTTAAATAATAATTTGTGAGTAAACAGCTTAATTATATTCGTTAAATAGTCCTACCAAATGTCACTCTTGATTTCCAAATTATCTAGATAAATTGGAAACCACTCGTGGCATTACTTATGAGAAGTGGAGAATTTTTTTTCTCAGAATAGGAATGAGAAGAAAGATAACTTCCAGACGCACATGAACTTCCTGGTTTGATTAAACCATTGAGTTAGTTAATGATGTATAATGTATTGTGCAAACGGGCTCAGGAGATTAAAACAAGCAAAATGTATTATTTCATACGTGGTTCCCATACATTATTAACAGTCCACACTGAATTATTCATATATTCAAATATGATTATCATATATAATTATCTTCATTCAGACGTCAAATAAAAGTAATTCATGATCAAAGAGCGACGCTTTGGGTGGCGATATTATCATAAAAGTAGTCTTATTAAACGTAATTATTTTCTTTGACTATATTTTTAAACTTGAAAATCTTTACCTCATTAACTTTGAGACCATCCATTTTATAATCACAAAGTGGGAAAAGATCAATTAGGCGTACCCTCGCTGGAAAGTATTCCAGAGAATAATTTTAAATTATCTACAGTCTGGAATTACAATCAATTAGCTTACAAGGAATAACAACTTTGTCCCTAGAGGTCTTCCAAGATAATGAATTAAAATATATGAGCAACCTGTAGATCTTTTCGCTGTGTTAATTTTCATAAATGACCGCGAGAAGAGCAAAATAAAGAACCTTTAATGTATATAATGGAAGTATTTAAGAAAATTGTATTTTTATAATTTTAAAACTAGCAGTTTCAAATATTTAACGGTTATAACACATTGCATAAATTTCAATAACTCCCCTATAGGAATATCATTTTCACATTGTCTTTGCATATTTTCCTGAACAAAAGCGAGGTTCTTTTAATTGTCCCATTTGTGTTTTGAATTATAACCTTTTTTGTCAAAATCTTTTTTCAAAACTTCTGAAATTCATTGTAATCACAATTATGGTTAAGTAGTATTTTTAAAAATATTAATATAATTACCTCTCAATTAAAGTGAACTTTTGTTTAAAAAATCGTAATTTAGTTAAAACCATTTTCCATCTTCGGCATGTCATTTATTAATAATTTTGGCGTATAGATTAGATAACGGCGGTTCAGGAAGGAAGAAAAAAAAAAAAAAAAAAAGGAAAAACAAAAAAAAAAAAAAAAATAAGTTTGGTGCCTTATATTTATATTAGAAGAATATCAAGAAAGTGGGACATACATGTTTCACTCATACTTCTAACTTTTACAAGAGATGTTTAAATCAAACTTATTGTAATTCGCTTGGAGGTAAGAGAGAGAGCAGAGAGAGAGCTAAGAAATAGAGAGAGAAAAGTAGAGAGAATAGAGAGAGAAGAGAGAGAGAAAGACATGCTCAATCAGATAAAGAATGAGTAGCCAGAGCTCTATACCCTGCTCTAGACCTCTCTCCCTCTCTCTCTCCCTCTCCATCTTCTCCCTTCTCTCTCTCTCCCTCTCTCCCTCTCTCTCTCTCCCCTCTCCCTCGCCCTCTCCCCGCGCCCTCGCCCTCTCTCCCTCCTCCCTCTTCTCCCGCCCGCCCCGCTCTCCCGCTCTCCGCGTATCTCCCTCTCTCCCTCTCTCCCTCCCGCCCTCTCTCCCCTCTCCTCTCTCTCTCCCCGCTCTCCCTCTCTCTCCTATCCTTTCTCTCTGCTTCCCTCTCCTCCTCCCTCTCTCTCCTCTTCTCTCTCTCTCTCTCTCTCTCTCTTTCTTTCTTTCTCTCTCTCTCTGCTCGACAGCTATATCATCCTACGAGGAAGAGAGAGAGAGATTTAAAGCTGCGCCTTAAGACAAGAACGGATCTTATACCAGTGGCATGTGTTGATTAAGTGTTGATAGGCCTAACAATACAGTCATTAAAAAACATTAATTAGATGTTGTTTAATTACTTTCTTCAGTTTGGTATTAATCTATTAGACCTATATACGTATTGCTTTTGTTTTATATAATTTTCCTGTACATTAATTCTTTCTGTGCCATTGCGCGTTTTATATTTTAAACTTTCTCTTAAATTTAATTTGTTTTATATTTTTATTATCAAATGATTAAAATTATTTCCATCAGTTTGGTATTAATGTATTATTTATTGTTTGGGTCATTATCGATTGTTTTAATTCTCTGTGTGTCAGTCTGAGCTCTATATTTTGAAAGTTTCTCCTACACTCGTTTTATTTTTACATTATTTTCTAGTGTATTTCATTACGTTCTTAAGTTTGGAATTAATTAATTCTACATTGTTTGTTTATTTTATTCCTATTGTAATGCTTTTTTTATATTTTACGTGCCAGCATTAATATTATATCTTGAAACTGGGTCCCAAATTTAATTATTGTTTTGTTTTTTTATTCTCCCTTTAACTAAAACTTTTTAATTTATATATTTTATTTGCATTAATTTTTGTAACTGAACTGCACCCGAGCACTAGCATTTGCTCATTCGTGTGTGAATACCGGGTATAACACTTATTTGTGAAAAAAAAAATCATATTCATATTCTTACTATCGAGATCAAAATCTTACCACTTTACTCTTTTATATAATGATTGTATTGAGATATCGTAAACTATATACATTTTATATGGAAACGCAGGTTAATAATCTTAATCTAATATATACAAACTAATGTTTGTTTGTTTGTTCGTACTTTATGCGCGGCCATACCGTGAACCGATTGTGATGGGGCTCTTTGCAAAATGTTCAGGAGATTCCCGGGATGAACATAGGCTATAAGAGAGTTTTTACACGCTTTATATTAGCTTGACCTGTATCTATCTATCTATGTAACGGAATCTTTCAACGCGATTTTCACCCAATTAAAATCATCGGATCGACTTGAAACTTTGTATACTTGTAGAGGACCCGTGACAATACAATCATTTCATATTTATTTTTACACGCTTTATATTAGCTTGACCTGTATCTATCTATCTATCTATCTATGTAATTGAATATTATAACGCAATTTTCACCCACTTAAAATCATTGGATCGACTTGAAACTGTGTATACTTGTAAAATACCTGCGACAATACAATAATTTCATATTTTGTTTCTAAAATCATGGCCAGAATCACCAGAAAATCAAAAAAAGTGTCTTTGTATCTATGTAACGGAATTTTTTAACACGATTTTGACCCACTTAGTAACATTGGATCGACTTGAAACTTTGTGTACTTGTAAAGGACTCAAGACAATACAATAATTTCATATTTTGTTTCTAAAATCCTGGCCAGAATCATCAGAATATCAAAAGAATTAAAACTGGTATAATAGGTTGCGGACTTGTCGACCTTTTAGACAATCGTTGTAAGAGCTCAGTTGGTAGAGCAGTGAAATCAAGTGGTATATAATTCCAGTAATCCATAGGTCGCTGATTCAAATCCGGCTGGGAGGTTTTTTTAGAAAAGTATTACTTTTAGCTCATACTACAATAGTATCGAATTTAAAGATATTTACATTTTTATCTTATTCTGTAAAATATTAAAACTAAAAAATAAAAAATAAATAATTTTTTAAAAAACTAAAACAACACGCTTTATTAGAAAACCGAACAAAAATAATGAAAAATAATTTTAATTTCCAACACGCTTGGGATAAATAATTTTACCATCAAAAGCGTGGGGTGCTTTTGATGATTTTTACATTTATTCTCAGAGACTTTACTTTTACCAATATCTGTTTATTATCAAAAATATTAATTGATAAAGAGCACCACACGCTTTTGATGGTAAAATTATTTATCCCAAGCGTGTTGGAAATTATTTTTCTTTTTTTTTCGGTTTTCTAATAAAGCGTGTTGTTTTAATTTTTTAAAACTATTATTTATTATTATATAGAACTTTCCTTATTAGAGGATTGCCTCAAGGACAAAGTGATACAGACAATTAGTTTTTTGAATTTATGAAATACATTTTGTAAATACATTAAAAATTTCAAATTGTAGGCCTAATTGAACTATACATATTACAAAGTAGAAATTTTGTAAAAATGGTTTCTTAAAATTCAAATTGATCCGCTAATGGCAGCGATGGCAATTTTAGAAAGATACACTCTGTCCAAATCTAAGGAATTCCAAAATTTGGCTAAGAATCCTGGTGTAGTACCTCTTGCCCCCGATCATCAATCCTGTGAGAGTTATACTATCCAGTTGGTATTTATCTTTGTAATAGTCAATTGTTGGCTCATAAATGACTTTCTTTTCAGAGTCAACTTCCTCAAGTTGGCCACTATGAGTCTCAAAACGAATTGTGAATCTAATATCATACCAATTTCAGAAGATGGTCTAAATGCAATAATATCTATTCGTCTGTTACTCCCATTAGTGGCCACACCATGAACTTCCTCATAAACTGTGTATCCAAACTCAACTCATACGCCCTTAAATATCGCCCTTTGTAGTAGAAAACGTGACGAAAGAGCTCTTTGGACGCTTAAATGGCTTACGCTGCCTAAACCATAACAAATACACAAAATTAATGCATACACAATTGAATATCTCAAAAAGCTCTACAAAAAAGTCCGCGACAGCATACGTTTTTCTTTTACGGATAACTTACAATAACCATTTTTGTCTTTCATTGATGCCAAGAAGATTCGAGGCAAGTACGTAGATTCCTGTGCAAGCATAGCAGCACATGGCGGGTATTCTTTTACGGATAACTCACAATATCGGATTTTGTTTTTCAGCTCATTTATGCCAAGAAGATCGGGATGAGTAGATTTCCGGACAACGCCGGGTAAACAGCACGGGGTATCTGAAAATAATTACGATATAAATTTTTCTTCACATTTATTTAACTAAACATAAAACACATTAATTTTCATATTTCAGCTCATTTATGTCAAGAAGATCGGGATAAGTAGATTCCCGGGCAACGCCGTATGATCAGCATGGGATATCTAAAATATAAATTTATAATTATTTTTCCTTTTACTTATTCAACTAATCATAAAAACACATTAAGTTTCATTTATTTAGGCGTACCAACGCATGCCGGGTATAAGCTAGTAATATCTTAAACTGTCTCAGTAGAGTTTGTTTCTACTCTGAGTACATTTGCCGTTACAGTGGAAGTGTGGCTAGCGCGCGCGACTGTACGAAATGGGATCACAGGTTCGAATCCTGGTGCTTCCGGAGGGGTATTAATGGTGATTTTTCTGCTTATTCTCGGGATTCTCGCGTTTGTTGAATTTCGCCCCACCAACAGTCAACATTCTTTTTTACTCCCCGTCACGTCATTTCATCTTCAATATTTCATTTCGTATCACATTGTACCTAATCTTATGTAAGGTAAAATGTAGTCCGGTTTATTGAACTACAGGTGTTTAAAATGTGTGGTTGTTGAGATCTAATGAAGTCACGCTCGTGTCCTTCCTAATGACTTCCAAGTGTGTCAACTTAGGGCCAAGTAGGACCAAGGGGAGGGTTGTAACTTCTCCCCGAAGCTTTGGGCCCAGCACAAATAAATGGCGGTATGAGTCATGTGTATGAAAATGTGATGTTTGTCGAACCAGGGACACCATAACAGACTACATATCACCGTATATTTCATCAAATTCATTCCATAAAATAAAGAAGTGATACAATGAACCAAAAATATGGTGACCCAAAGGTATCAAAACCCGAACCTACATCTGGTAAACTAATCTAACCTGTGTACGTGGTTGACGAATTCTGCAAGTTTCAAACGCAATTTTAATGACGATTTTCAAATTAATTGAAGGAGAATTCCCCAAAAGGGGCAAAATTGTGTGATATTTTTTTAATTATATGAATATTTTTATTCAATGCCATCAGGTTTGTTTTTTCGACATTTTCGCTATTCTCTCCTGGCATTGGTGTATTGTAATCCACTTTGAAATTAGGAAGCACACAAGGCGGGGTTACGCTGCCCCGATGATTTAGTAGGCGGTAATGATGGCAATGATGCGCCAAGAGTGGCCTTAATCCTAAACTTAATTTAATATTGTGAATATGATAATGATGGTCAGAGGATGTTCGAGGACTTTTGGGCCTTAAAGTTTCCTGAAACTTGTATTTGACAAGAGAAAAAAACCGAAAGAAAAAACCTCACCCATGAAACTTGTACAAACTGGGAATCGAACCCAGCCCCACTGCGAGACAATGCAGCATGCTACCTCGACACCACAGTGTTTGGCAATTAGATGAATATAAAGAATCGGCTTTTGAACTTGAACATCACTGGCTTTGACTTAGCTCTCATTGCAGAAGATGACATAGACCTAAATCTCATGATTTCTAAGTCTACATTATTGTATTTCCATAGATTAAATATTACAGATTTTTTCATGTTGAGACTTGAAAGTAGTTTTGAAGTTCCTTAGGACGGGTTACTGGCCCGACGCTAAGTAGTCCAGTGGTAGGGCTGCTACCTTTTAGTCTCTGGACAGACATTAGGATACCGCATTTACTCAGTACCCGATGGAACAGTTATACTGCCGTGACTCGGTTCTCAGAGCCTCGTTTGTGAAAACGGGTTGTACCACGAGAAGGCAGGATACACAAAACATTAAGACATCTTAGAAGAATTACACATGGAACCTTTAGAAAACAAAATTTCTGATTATAAGTCAAGATCGATGCAACATGTTCATCTAATGGAAGATCACAGGATACCCAAACAATTGTTAAGATATCAACCTGCAGGAATAAGATGACCAGGACGTCCACTCAAAAGACTTCTGGATGGTGTTTCTCTTTAGGCCGAAACATGTCAACAAATGGCCTAAATTCGTGAATGTACTATGATGATGATGATGATGATGAAATATTACAGAGCAAACTTCATTTGGATTTGCTTCATGGAAGATACCTTATCTCAAAAGGCTTACTGCAATAATTGCATAACCCAAGTGAAATCATCAGAAATTCGAATTTTGACATCACGAACTTATTTATTGTCTCCTGTCAAGCCTAACATCTGCAACACCATTTCCAGATATCGCTCTCATCTGATCGAACTAGAGCTTTCTGGATATCAAATCTTGACTGAAATCGAATGCATCGTAGATGTTTGGGAATAAGTTAAAATCACAAGTGATCCTGTCTGGTGAATTTGGTGGATGTTCGAGTACTTCCCAATTTTACCTTCTAAACAAATTTTACTGAACGTCTTTTTTAGAGCAGTCTTACTTTACTAAATATGAGAAACAGTGAATTTATTCAGAAATTATTGCTATTTCGAGACTATTACAGATTTATACAACAAAGACCAATCAAAAATATACAACAAGATTACAATAGTCACCACTACGATCTCCGATTTAATCAATGTTGTCATTACTTAACGAATGCCCCAGTATAATCAGTTTTAAAATTCATTTGTTCATTTAGTTTTGTAGCTGCTTTATTGTACAGCACTCTTAATTTGTCAATAAAAATGTTAATGAATTCGATCAAATTAGGTGGTAGTGTGGATTACATGTTCACTGACACTGCACATTTTAAAGCAGGTTTAGATGCGTCCAATTTCAAATTAAACATGGGTGACTGTTTTTCAATATAACCCACGTTTATAACAATAATAACAATGCAGGTATTCAGTCACGAGGTATGAATAACTGAATACCAATCCTGCATTTTTATGGGTTGAATTCTAATAATATCTACTAACATTTTATACATTCCTGGAGTCTGTTGTACAACGAAACTGGCTGCTGGGTCCCTACAAAACAGTTCCCCGTCCGTATCTACTGGATTTTCATAAAACAAAGACTTCGAGTTTAACAAGAAAATCTAGGAAAGTGAGTACCATACAATGCGGTGGCCATGGGACAGGATCTCCCCTTCTAATACAACGATTGGGTAACGTATGACCAAGGTGCTTACGGATCTCAAGATAGAAGTAAAACGTCCAGTTGCAGCCACATCCTGTGCAGACAACAAGCACCAGGTAATTATTTCGTTGTCATGTCTAGAGCCACCAAATGTTATCACGAACTTGTGAAAATTAAAGTCGCTCTTTCAACTATGGATTTCCGACCATTTGGTACATTGCTATAAAAGGTACTTTTTTTAAAAAACTAAACATGATGTAACGATTTCTGGTAATATGTTCGTTATATAAAAATATACATTTTTGACCCAAAAGGTCAAAGGCACTCGTGTGTGGGTATATATATAGTTGTTTGCTAGCCGTCGAGAAGAGCGGACGTGTTTTTGTTAGAGTGGTTGAAGGGTGCAGGGGACAAAGCATTATGGAAGAAGTTAGAAAGCTGATTGAAACATTGTCAACTGAAGTGAAAGAGGGGTTTGAAAAGTGCAACGTGGGTGAAAAAATTCGTGATATTGAGACGAACATGCATCGGATGGAGGACAGATTGAAATGGCTGGAATCTAAATTAGACTATCTCGAAAACCAGAGTCGCCGTAATAATATTGTGATATATGGTGTGCATGAAGAAGACAGAGAAAGCTGGGAAGAAACTGAACATATAGTTAAAAGAGTAGTGGCGCAAATCGGAATTAATTTGGTGGACAGTGATATTGAAAGAGCGCACAGAGTAGGTCGTTGGAATAGTGGAAAGAGACCGATTGTATGCAAATTATCACACTACAAAATAAAATGTTGGATCCTTAGAGACAGTAAATATCTTAAAGGGACCGGTATCAATATTGCCGAAGACTTTAGTGAGAAGGTGCGCCGCGAAAGAGACTTTCTTAAGCGACACATGCTCGAGGCGAGGAGGCAGGGCTGCCATGCAATCATGCAATTTAATAAATTGATTATAAATGGACGAATCTGGAGCAGGGAAAACTACAAAATATGGACAACTCTGAAAATGAATTTGAAGAGGTCATTGACAGCGAGTCCCCAAAACATACAGGGGACGCTTCAACAGCAGGTGGTCTCCTTACAGCAGAGGAGGGAGAAAATTCTACACGAGAGAAAGAGAGAGGGACCACTACCTTAATAACTCCCAGAAATGCAATAAACATACAGCAAAAAACGGCCGAACGCAAACAGCATACCCCACCCATAAGAGGTGAACGACCGGCGGACACAAGAACTCCAACAAGAAAATCACTAAGACTTCCGAATCTACCCGCAGAAAAGGCACTATTGAGAGGGGGAAGTTCGAAAAATACAGGTAAGACTAATGACAAGGGAACACAATAGGGTTTGTTGACAGTCGGTTCATGGAATATCGAAGGGTTAAAGCAAAAACTTTCAATGGACAGATGTGTAGAGTTTATTGAGACTTTTGATATATTAGCTCTAGGAGAAACATGGTTAAAAGCTAATGAATGCGTAAATCTATGTAATATGAAAGGTTATTTTAAGGGTAATCAAAAGAGAGGAAAGAGAGGTAGATATCCAGGCGGTGTTGCCATTTTATATAAAGCTAACTTAGACCCATATATTAAAAAGGTAAATATTACTTTAAAAGAGGCAATTTGTATATATTACCATACAGAAAGAGCAGAAATGTGTCTGTTGTCTATTTACCGCCAACCACTAAATTCCAGGTATGCCAATCCAAATTTTTTCGTTGAATTGTCTGACTCGTTGGCAGAAATAAAAGATAGGTTTCCGGAAGCGGGAATAATAATTTTAGGGGACTTTAACTGTAGGATTGGGGAGGAAAATATCACTATAAAATCGGATGATAATGAAACACGAGGTGAGGGTAGGAGAAGCAAAGATAAGATTTTAAATTCAGAAGGAAACCAATTGTTAGCTTTTTGCGATGCATTTGAACTTGAAATTCTGAATGGGAAATATGGGGAAGATAAAAATGGAGAACTGACATTTATTAATAAAAATGGAAGTAGCGTAATCGATTATTCAATATGCACACAAGACATGATTCCAGTCCTAAGTAATTTCTGTATAGTTTCCAGAATCGAATCACACCACTTCCCAAACAAACTTATTTTAAATATGAAAGGTATTAGTGAGACAGTTAATGATGAGGTGGCAACAATATTGCGGCCAATTATCCGTTTCAGGTGGATCGAGGATCTGAGAGAAGAATTTAACAGGAGTTTGGAAACGCTAATACAGGATCTGCAATTAAATGATCTTAGCGGGGAGGAAATTATTAAAACTTTGACAGAATGTTTTCAAAAAGCAGGGGAAAAATTCAAGGTTAAATACGCAATGAACCAGAAGGACAAAGGGTGGTACAATAATGCATGTAGAAAGAAGAAGAAATTTGTCGAAAGTAGTCTTTTAAAGTTTAGAAAAGAAAGCACAGATGAAAGCAGAAAAAATTATGCGCAAGAGAGAAAGGAATATAAAGACTTATTGGCAGAAACAAAACTAGCATGGCAAAATAAGAAATCCGAAGAAATGAGAGTCGCGACTGAAAGTGGGAACATTGCGGACATATGGAAAGCGATAAGGGAACTCAAAGTAAAGTCCATAAATCGGACAAGAATAACGCCCGGGGAATGGAGAAGTTACTTTGATAGGGTGCTGGGAAATGAGAGGTTAAGATATAATCAAGGAAATATAGTTGAGATCCCTGACCCAATTCATATTCAATTACTGGATCAGGATATTTCGAAAAATGAAGTGGTTTCTTCCATTAAATTTTATTAAATGTTTAAAGAATGGTAAAGCACCTGGAATTGATGGAATACCAGGGGAATTCTTGAAAAATATGATATCATCCAATAAATTATTAGACGTTTTGAAAACTGCGTTCAACAAACTTTTTAATGGAGGAGATTATCCGGAAGCCTGGGCGACAGGTGTCATCCAACCGCTATACAAAGGGAAAGGTGGGGCACAGATACCAGAAAGTTATAGGGGAATTTGTCTCTTGTCAGTGTTCGGAAAAATATATTGTAAAGTACTTTACGAACGAATCAGACAATGGGCTAAAGAGAACAATAGGCTCTCAAAATATCAGGCAGGTTTTAGAGAAGGGTACTCCACGGTGGACAACCTATTTGTTCTGAGAACATTAATTGATGACAATCTGAAAATGAAGGGGGGTAAATTATTTTGTGCATTCATTGATTTTAAGATGGCATTTGATACTGTGGACCGAAGCGCACTTTGGGAAAAATTAAATCGGAAAGGATTGTCTCGTAAAATGATACATGCTTTAATGTCAATTTATAAATATGTTAAATTTTGTATAAAAGTAGACCAAGGGCACATTACAGAGAGCAGCGAAGCCAATCGGGGAGTGAGACAAGGTTGCATTTTATCACCAATGCTATTTAATCTATTCGTTGATGATATTGTAGACGTAATGCTAGAAGGAGAAATTGAGGCTCCGGAGATAGGAAATGTTAGAATCCCAGTCCTGTTGTATGCAGATGATTTAATTATCTGTTCCAAGACAATCAAGGGATTGCAAAGAGGTCTTGACCTACTGGAAATATACTGTAGGAATTGGGGATTGACTGTAAATGCTAGTAAGACAAAAACAATGACATTTAAAAATGGGACGGTTTATGGTAGAACAGAGGAATGGAAATACAGAGATCAAGTTCTTCAAAACGTGAAACATTTCGAATATCTTGGTACGACGTTGAAAATGAACGGAAAGTGGAAAAAAACACATTGATATAGCATTATTTAAAGGGAGGGGACAACTTAACAGTGTACTCGGTATTCTGGGTCGAGTGCCTGATATTCCAGTCAGCACATTAGAAAAAATGTATGGAGCTATGGTCAGGCCAGTCATGCACTATAGTAGTGAGATTTGGGGTTTCCAAAGAACGGAAATACTAAATAAGGTATATACGCATTTTCTAAAGTATATTACAGGACTTAGTAAGGCCGTTTCTAACTGTGGAATTTTATATGAATTCGGGTCATTCCAGGACGATATTAACTGTAAAATTCGTGTACTCAAATACTGGTTGCGAGTAATCCAAGGTGAACAAACAATGCTTAGAGCAATTTGCTACGACCACCAAATTAAAAACATAGATGTTAAATTTTGGGCAGACGAGGTTAGGAGAGAACTCCAAAAGATTGGGATGGGCTGGATATGGGAAAAAGGGACTGAAAATCGCAAGAACGTGTGGAGAAAAATAAGGAGGAGGTACTTAGATGTAAACCAACAAGATACCTTCGCCGAATGTACAGGAAAACGCTCACTGTGTTTACAAAGAGACCTAAAACACGTCTGGGGAAAAGAATCGTATATACTCAACCTAGGATTTAAGGAGAGATCAGGGCTTGCTTGGTTTAGGCTAGGGGCATGGAAATTTCTAAAAATTAGCGACGATCACGATATGCGAATATGTCCAATGTGCGGGAACTTTGAAGATGAGATACATATATTAGGAAAATGTAATGATTTAGAATATTGGAGACGTCAGTTATTACCGGAAAGATTTCTAAATTCAAATCGGGAAAGATTGGCATGCTACGAGTTATTGGTAAATCCAGAAAATTGGATAAACCTCGGTAAATTTCTGGACAAAACGCGAAAAATAAGGACAACACTCATTCATGAATAAATATATGTTATCAAAATGCAATACCATTAATTATTAACAATTATATATAAATTAATTAGTGTATAATGCTGTTGTGTTATTATTTAATTGTAATATTAATGTGTTTTCTTTATGTAATTGTAATGTTAATGTTTTTTTTTTAGTGTATAATGCTATTGTGTTATTACTTAATTGTAATATTATTGTGTTTTCTTTATGTAATTGTAAGGTTAATGTTTTTAGTGTATAATGCTATTGTGTTTTATTTAATTGTAATATTATTATTGTATTTTCTTTATGTAATTGTAGTGTTATTGCTATTGTGTTATTACTTAATTGTAATATTATGTATAATGCTATTGTGTTATTATTTAATTGTAATATTATTATAGTGTTTTCTTTATGTAATTGTAGTGTTATTGCTATTGTGTTATTACTTAATTGTAATATTATTGTGTTTTCTTTATGTATTGTAATGTTAATGTTTTTAGTGTATAATGCTATTGTGTTATTATTTAATGGTAATATTTTTATTGTGTTTTCTTTATGTAATTGTAATGTTATTGCTGTTTTTGTTTATTTTTCTTTACACTAGTACCAATTATTACTTTATTGTAACGGACTGTCAACAGCACGTACGGCTTACTGCCCGTGCGACCCATATTTGTAAATAATATTGTAAATATCTTACTTTTTGTCTAATAAAGTCCTACTACTACTATATATATATATATATATATATATATATATATGTGTGTGTGTGTGTGTGTGTGTGTGTGTGTGTGTGTGTGTGTGTGTTATCATGGCCATTTTCAGTAAATATTCATAATCTTTTAATTGGTACATAGGCAAAAAATTGATAACGGTTGCTTTCAGATTGTTCGTCTAGAGTCTCTCTGTAGGTTAAGACCCTAAGGATGGCCACGCGCCTATCTGATTTATCGCTACCTGATAACCGAGTGTTTTCATGAGCCTGGAAAAAAATAAGCATACACACACACGCAAGCGCGCACACACACACTACACACACACACACACACATATATTAGCTAAAACTCGACATGCGTTGCTACGCCTAAATAAATTAAATATTAAAGACTAGTTAAATTGTATGGTTTACCTGGGAGGAACAAAATATGGCGGTTGCTAGTTAGTTTTTAATTTCGGATTTCAGGTAAACCCCCACTTATAATTGTCACATTCCGCTCATTTTTGATAACACCTATTTCAGTTTATTTTAATAGGTTATATACTGAGTTTCGTTGTGAAACATCGATAATTGTGACCGCTAGAGCGATTTTTAAATTTTCACTTAAATTAAACTCCTACACCTAAGATTTTAGAAGGTCCAGTTGTGAATCTAAACTATCAAGCTAGCCACTCAACACACACAAAAACGTTCAACAAAATCGGTCCAGTGCAGTGATTTAAGCAGTTTTTAATTTTGGGTTTCACGTACACCTCCACTTCTAATTGTCGAACTTCAGTCATTTTTGGAAAATACCTACCTCGGTTTAATTTAAACGATATTCTGAGTTTTGTTGTGCAATATCGAAAAATGTGACCCCTAGAGCGTTATTATATTTTCACTTCTGACGAACTCCTCCACCTAATGGTTTTAGATGGTCCAATTGTGAATCTAAACCATTGAGGGACCCAATACGACAGAGACACAGACACACACACACACACACAATTTTATCAAGATCGATCCAGTCGTTTAACAGGAGTAGAGTGACAAACACACGTAAAGAAGAATTATATATATATATATATATATATATATATATATATATTTGTGTGTGTACGCGTTTTATATGCGTATGTTAATGCTCTTGCTGCCAAAGTCTTTTTTTCGGAACTAAATTCAATATAAAACAATCAATTAAGTAAATTATGGACCAATTCGTTATCCAGCAAAATCGAATAATTAGGAGTGAAGTTAATTATAAAGTAAAATAATTATCTGAAAGCCTTAATTTAAAACCACTACAGCAGTCGCTATGTTTCATTTCACGTAACGAAATTGTGTACATGTGATCTACATTCGACTTGCTGAGGGATTCGTTTAGTTTATGCAGTTGTTTCATGACAAATTTTTGTCAAGAAATCTGCTAAGCCATAAAGGCTTAATGTGTTTTGACTGCATTTAAATCTACTTCAACGCTCTCTCTCTTTCTCTTTCTCTCTCTCTCTCTCTCTCTCTCTCTCTCTCTCTCTCTCTCTCTCTCTCTCTCTCTCTCTCGCCCTCTCTCTCTCCATGTTGCGAATATATTAAAACTAATGGAACGAACTGTTGGTAAATTCCGAAGAAATTAAGCTGTTGAGGTTGTACTCAAGAAATTATTATTTTTCAAATGTTTACAGAACTTCGCCCTACTATCTAGTAGATAACGAAATATATATATATATATATATATATATATATATATATATATATATATATTAAGGTGGGCCGAAAAAACAGTTTTTTTATTTCGAAGTTGTAATAGAGCGGAAAAATTGCGAATTATATAGACAAAAGAAAATAATAAAAATATATCAAATCGGTTGGCATCTTCCGGTCGCGCAAAGGCTCTAAAGTTTGACAAAATATGAAAAGAAACTTCATTTTTCAGATTATTTCTTTAATATTTTAATTAGATGTTTTCGTAATGTAATAGTTTGTAACGTCTTCAAATAGAGCCTAAAAACATTGTGTTTTAATTTGGTTTAGATCAGTTGATATCTTCCGCTCGCGCCTAAGCTCCAAAATTTGCCAGAATAATGAACAAGTTATATTTTTACGCATTTTTTCTATTTGATAAATAACTTCCAGATTATTGATTGTCAGATCCCACAGATAGACATAAACGTGCTTAGCAAAGATCAGCAATGCCTACTTGATATTAAAAAAAAATTATTGCAAAAATGAAGTTTTTTTTCATATTTTACCAAACTTCAGAGCCTATGCGCGACCGGAAGATGTCAACCGATTTTGATATTGTTTTAGCTATATAATTCGTAACTTTTCCGCGCTATTTCAACTTCGAAATGAAAAAATGAGTTTTTTTGGCCCACCCTGTTATACATAATATAATGTCCTTTAACTTTCTAGACGCCTCAATTTTTATATAATCAAAACTATACTTGATATATAGCAATTAATTGAAATATCTAAGGTTGAGTTCGTTAACTTTTAAAATCTGAACGTTAGGTGTAGGAGTTCATCTGAAACGAAAATTCAATAATCGCTCTAGGGGTCGCCATTCTCGACGTTTCAAAACGAAACTCAGGATATGCTACTAAATAAATCAGCGTAATCCGAACATTGGAAAATATGGTTTACCTGAACCCCAAATAAAAAATGTTGCTCTGGCAACCGCCATGTTTGGTTAGTCGCAATGTTTACCATACGATTAATTAACCCTTAAATTGGCAATGTATCTTATAAAACATATTAGTATTTGTTTATATTATTTAATAATTTTTAAATAAGTTACGCAAAAATTAAATTGTATATATTATTTAAATTAATATGATATGCAATTAGATAATAGGCCTAACGTATGGCTATGAATGAATTGTTTTCACTCCAATCCGACACTTTAAAAAATTTGGCTTCAGCAACTGATTTTCACTAATTTAATAAAATTAATATTATGACGCGTTGTAATAAAAACGTTTGAATTTCGTGGGACAAGCCGAGAATAGTGGTCTCGCACTGGTAAAAATAGACTCTCTAGTCGCTGACTAGCGAGTCGAAAGACCCAAGAAGATCATTGAAATGTCTAGGATCTCATTCCTTAGATCTCTACGAACTTAAAAAACTTTATATTTCGGGAAAGATCGGTGGCCAGAAGGTTCCATTTCGAAGAGTTTCGAGCGTGGGTCGAGAAATGTTCCTCCCCTGCCCAATATATCTGTGGCTTAAGCGGACTCGTCAGAGATTGTAAAATAATTGTGAGACTAAATAAACTTCGAATCAAGATTAAATGTTAGTTCATATTGTGATTATTATTGTTATTGTGTAAATGAAATAAAGTTTTAGTGCAAAATTATACACCTGTGTGGATTATTTACGCCAAAAGACATTAACACGACAGCCGTGGCCATCTACCGACAATATACAGGGTGTTTCAGAAAAAAATATTCCAGACTTTTAGGCGTTGTATTACAAGCGTGGTTCCTCGTGGCGACTCTGTTGTTCGTTGCACAAAATATACCTGCGACGCATGTTTTTATATACACGCCTCACAAGAGCTGGTGTGTGCTCAATAAGTTCTGCTGATGCCAGAATTCGTGCAAGATCTTCCACCAACTCGATGGGTGTAGAACAACCTCTAGAAGTCTGTAATACCTATTCTGAAACACAAAACACACGATATCAGTCCGTTGTGTTTCGATCTTCAAACTTATTTTACATCTGAATGGTACGTTTCCGGACATTGTTTTCTTATTAAAACTTTTTCTAATAAGTCCCCTCTACAACCCTTAGAATTCTGTAATATCTATTCCGAAACACCCTGTATATTACGTATACTATAGTTCCTCTGGCTTAACTTTGCAAGAAATTTTGTAGAAAGAGACAGCTGTGCTCACCTCTCTCATTCGCACCAGTGTTGTCGCTGTTTCTTCACCAGATGTTAATAGGGGCAAAGGGGAAGACGAAAACTGTCAACAGGATGAGTTTTTTCTTTTGTATCTGGGCGAATGCGGTCAAGGATCTGCCCTTATATCTCCATCTCTTTCTTTACCAAGTTAAGCTAGATTACAATAGCAAATTTGACCATACATTCGATTTGCTGAGGAATTCGCTTAGTTTATGCAGTCCCTGCGTGACCGACGTTTTTACTAATAACACAATAAGCTCCGAGCAAATTATATGAATTTCATATCCAGCGCATTATTGTAAACAACAAATATGTACGCTTTATAATGGTATAATATTGATATTTGAATACAGTGACAATTTACTGATGTTTGTTAAAGATACAAAACAAACGTAATAATTAGAATATCGCTCTGTAATGTGAGGCACTCGTCAAATATCGTTATCAAATTAATTTCCTGCGGATTACATCACAACAAATGTGTGTTTTAAATCTAAATGTATATGTTTAACAGGTCTGTGATTCCATGCTTTCAGTGGCCATTGTATTATCACTAATTGTCTAAATGAAAATCAAATTAGCACACAATAACTACAGGATTGACTTATATAATCTAGTTGTTCTATACATTTAATAATCATGGATGCCACTACAGCACATTTTGAGCTCTGGCTGCTCACAAGATATTACTCCATTCATCCCTGTACAACACAATACCTTCTTCATCCACTTACACAAAGCTTCTTAACCAATTCGCCTCAGTTTAAAAGTTCAATGCATTTTCCCAGAAACAGAATTTAAGTTACTATAAATTTTATTGCCCATTTTCAGACATTCAAAACAAACAAAAGATAACGGTACTTGAGATCACAATAAGGGTAAGGCTAAAACACATTCATCTACTATTCATAAATGTTAATGAAAGATTATCCTTCCAAGGGATATACAAAATATTGCAAAATATAGTTCAGCAGAGTTAAGCGAGTATATCTCGTCTTCTGAGTTGTAGGCCGTTTAACTGCCGGCAAGTCTACCTCGTCTTTTGAGGCGAATGGGTTAAGATCTTGTTCAATTCCATCTAACCATCTCAACTCTGGTCTGCCCATTCTTCTACTTCCTTGAGGTATAAGTAGTGTGAGTTTTTTAATAGGATTGCGATGCTGATAATATGGCCAAACCATCGGAATCTAGCTCACTTTATTAACACAACAATGTCAGGATCTGAGAATAAGCAATACAATTCATGATTTTATTTAATTTGTCACCTTACGTTTTCATTCACTGGTCCAAATATCCTCTTTAGGACTTTCCACTTAAAACCCCTGAGATCTTCATTAGTTTTTGAGAATATCCAACGCTCACAATAATATGTAAGGACAGATCTTAATAGAGATTTATGTAAGGTCAATTCACTTTTTGCGCGATAGGTGTTATGTCATATTTACAGCAATGGCGACCATGATTGAAAGTACAACTTCCCACATTTCGGGGTTCCAACTTAATAATCATACCGTAATATTACATATTACAAACTACGCGCCGGAAGTAAAACCACTGCCCTTTATGTATAGGCCTACTACGTACAATGTATACGCAAAAATATATCCAAAAGGTATTAATTATATTATATTAAACTGCATTTTAAATTAACTTAACTTTATTTTAAACAATATAAAACAATAAATGCGTACTTGCCGCTATTTTTTGACTGATTGGTGTCACGGTGTGCTGTAGTCTCAACTAATAAACATTGTCCACACTGTTAATGTTAGTCAGTTGTTTATAACGGACGCAAATATTTCCAACAAAGATGTTATTATTTTACTATTATTTATTATTTTGAAAACACTATCTCGCAAACAATAATGTAGAACGTACGTTTGTTAAGTGTTTTAGAGAATCTCAGAAATTAAACATTTCTCCGCTTCTGTAAAAACCACTTCCCAACCTCGTATTGTAATATACTACAGTATTTTAATTCACCAAATGAGGTTTTAGTGTGTGTGTGTGTTTTTTTTTTGAGAGCATAATAACTTCTGTTAGCCAAGAAAAATATATTTTATTCAATTTGAAAATTAATATTGTATGATATAATTGTACCCAAATATTAAATTCCTGGAAATTTTAAAATTACAGTTTCCATTAATTTATGTCTCTTTATTGTTTACATTTACATTTAACCTAAGATATATGTTTTAATAATTATGTTAAATCAATGCATTGAGTTAAATTGAAAGATAAATAGAAAATAAAGATGTGCTAGACAGAGTGGGTGAAAGACGAACAATGCTGGAACTCATAAAGAAGAGGAAAAGAAATTGGATTGGCCACTGGCTAAGAAGAAACTGCCTGCTGAAGGATGCTCTAGAAGGAATGGTCAACGGAAAGAAAGTAGAGTCAGAAAAAGACACCAGATCATAGACAATATTAAAATAAATGGTTTGTATGCAGATACAAAAAGGAAAGCTGAGTTAAGGAAAGAGTGGAGAATTCTGAGTTTGCTGTGAAAGACCTGCTCTTGAGCAGAAAACTATGAATGAAATTAAATTGAAAGTGCTTTCATCAATGTGAGTGCCTCACAAAATATAAAAAATTATTATTCAGAAAATCTTCTTGTTCTTAAGAACAGTTAAGTCTCGTAGACTGCGATGGGCAGGACATGTTGCACGTATGGGGAATGAAAGACTTGCATGGAAGCTTCTTGTAGGAAAGCCAGAGGGAAAACGCCCAGTTGGTAGACCAAGAATGAGGTGGGAGAATAGCATTAACTATGATTTGAGGGAAGTAGATTATACAGGGAATGATTGGAAAGCATTAGCTCAGGATAGGAATGTATGGAGAGCTTATGTCCGTGCGGCCATGAACCTACGGGTTCGATAGTGCCAGTGAGTAAGTAAGTAAGTATTCTTATTCATTTTCTCTATCGTAGTTTAATGCCATGTGATACTCGGACCGTACAATGAGAAGACCTTACGTTGGGATTTTAAACTTTGAATGAAAAACATACTTTTTTGACCACTTTAGGTTATGGAGGACACTGCGAGTGAGGATCAACTCAATCCATAACCTCCTCCAAGACATTATGTCGAAACACAGAATTCACACACACTTTAATATTAAACATGGCAAATACGTTAGACGATGGTTAGAGGATATTCTGTGACTTTTCAGTCTTAAAGTTCACTGATATTTGTACTACAGATGAGAAAAAAACTACAAAAAAACACCACACTAGAAATCTGTCACAATCGGTGACCGAATTTGTGAGGCAGCGACGCTCCACAGAATATAGTGGTGAACCTTTAGACAAACACATTTTAACATAATCACCCTCTTTTATTACAAATAAACAGGGGATACCAGGAGTCGAATTTATTTATGCAAATAATTACGTATATTGTTTCCATGATACTTTTACTAAAGAATACAATTCAAACGAAATTAAAACTTTGAAGGTCTTGAAGAAGATTTCCGAGCTGTTGCCTGTGGTCTAGAGGCTTGAAGTTCCCCGACCGTCCGGCATCCTCAAGGGGTGTCTCAAGACAACCCTTGAGGATGCCGGACGCAGTCTCTGGCGAAATGTCGGGGAACTTCAAGCCTCTAGGCCACAGCCAGCAGCCGGGAAATCTTCTTCAAGATCTTCATAATAACTCCGGCCGTGAAAGCTTATGTCAAAATTAAAACTGTCACAACTACATGCCTCCAAATAGAACACATAACCAATAGCTTAAATGTACAATATAGTTTGTGAAAGTTGCAGTAATTTTTAAGTGTCTTGTGGCCTAGATAACTGAAACAGACCTACTTGGAATCCTTTCTATCAACTTTGAGGTCACGAAAAATGGTATTTTAACCCATTTGTCTCAAACACTCTTTAGAGATGTGCTTCGTCAGTTATGAAATATTTTCTTACTCCTTGTATAAGCTCTTACTGCAGATTTTCAATGGGCTTGAAATCTGGAGACTCTGTTGAAATTACGAAACGTTGAAGACAGTGTGTCTGATATAATTTTCTTGTTGAAATCAATATATTTTATACCTATTTGTTCATCACTACCCCTACGAATTTGTTTCTGATTTTTCATGTAGCTATATTGTCAACACCTTGTGCTGATATGAAACCCCCCACACCATCACGGATACTCCCTCGAGTTTGATAATTGAATCAAGACTACACTATTGATTTCTGTATTTACCTTCCTCCAGACAATTTTTCCTTCAAAAGAGTCATTTAAATCAAATATTCTTCATCATCATCATCATCATCACTCCAGTGATTAGGCAAATTGCCCGTTCCGACTTCATAATGTATCAGCCCAACGCCTTCTAGGTCTTCCAACATCACGTCTTCCTCTTGCTTGATAATTTCTTGCTAACAATGGATATCTCTCCTTACTCATTCCATCCATGTGATCAATCCATTTCTGTCTGTAATTCGTGACTTTATCCAATAAAGGCTGTACTTTCAATTCTTCTCTTATATCCTCATTTCTTATTCTATCAAGTCTTGTACATCGTTTTACTTGTCTTAGGAACCTCATCTCCGCCGTCTGTATTCTATCCTTCTGTTTTTTCACTGGAACCCAAGTTTCACATCCATACAATATTGTGGGAACCGCCATAACATTATACATTTTTATCTTGGTTTCTTTTCTAATTTTATTTTTGAATGTTCTCTGTATTGTTCCACACACCGTCTGAAATTTATTTATTTTGGAGTCAATATCTCTTTCCACATTGTAGCCAACATCACAGCCCAAATATTCTTTCATCACTAAATATTATCCTGTTCCAAAACTCACTGTTACATTTTTATTTATTTATTTATTTTGGAAATCCCAAAATCTTACATTTTTTTACTTCACTGACCGAGCGTTCCTCATTGCTTACTCGTCCTTCATAGTTTTCATAGTTTACAGTGCAAGCAGTATTTAACGAACTGTTTTGATAGAAGTGAGGCATCCTATTTTAGCAGTTATATTAGATGTAAAATGACGGATGATTTGGTATGAATTATACTTTATGCACAGTTTGTATCATCAGTGTATATATTTTGTTCATTCGAATATCCAATATTTGAAAAGTTACTAAACAATTTTAATAAATATATGAATGTAACTCCTAAGGACGGTACGCGAAATTCCTGCTCTAATCGCAAAATATTGTGGCAACAAACAACATCCGATCAGGGTAGCAGAATTAGAAAAAGCTACCTTATCTAATCCAAAATTTTCAACATATTAAAAGAGTCCCTTTATAGGAAACCACATATGATAAAAACAGTTACGTCTCGTTAACTGTGATGGGCAATACATGTGATAGGAATAGGGAATAAAAGAGTGGCATGGAAAGAGTGGTAGGAAAACCACAGGGAAACCGCCCAGTTCGTAGACCAAGAATGAGTTGAGATAATAACATTATTCATTATTTGCAGTAGATTATACAGGGGAAGATTAGAAAATATCAGCTCAGGATAGTGAGAGAGGTTATGTACACGCGGCCATAAACCTTCAGATTCGATAGTGTCTGTGAGTTAGTTAGCTATTATAAGAGTCCTTCAGAAAATTCAAATGGGATAACAATATGTAATAAACATAAATGGACGCAAACTGACGAATCTGATGTTCCCAGACGATGTAGTGTTATTTGTCAGACGCCCAACGAACTTCTTCATAATGCTTTAGAAAACTTCGGGTAACGATCTGCAGTAATAAAATAGAGATATGGCGGCCACGTAGCAAGACAACAAAGCAGAAGAGCGCAGGAAATCACCTTGTGAGTCCCCTATGCAGGCAATAGAACATAGGACAGACCAAGAAAGAGATGAGTGGATACTGTACATTCAGATATCAGTTAGACGTCAACTAGTCTACCATCGTCCATGATAATAGTGTGTGGATAGTGCTAGTAAACGACTAAAAATTTAAAACTTAATTGTAATTTTAGATCATAATTTAGTCTTAAAATGTAACAGTGTTCTGATGTGGAGGACCTCCCACATAGTCACAGGTGTATAAATATGTGTGAACTCTCATGAACTATAAAAATGTTTTATCAAAACTTAAATCAGAACATCAATTGATACGACTATTTAAAGTGTTTCTGACAGGTCATATTAAAAGTGATATGACAAAAAAACGAGGAAAAGGGATGATATGTGTGTTTAGTTTAAACGAAAAATAGAAATAAAACTGATGCATTTCATCACTTGAACATTTTGGGGATGTTTTGTGTCTGACATGTAGTTTATTTGTGGGATGGAATATGTACTAATTTGACATGTCTTTTGTTACAACATGACGGGTAACATACCGTTAAAGCTACAAATGTTAGCGTGTTTCTTTTCTTCGCTATGATGTAGAGCACACTTCTGTCTTGTGTTCTATCCCCATCCCTCTCTCCTTTATTCGTCTCTCTCGCGGTATGAATATCTGTCCGCTCATGAATTCTTCTCCACACTCTGTTAATTCATATTTTCCATTTAATTCAAATACGATTACTGTTCACAAGTTATTTTATTACAGGAATATAAGTATACAGCAAATGGAGATTGAAGGAAATTTTCAAGAACTTGGTAAATTCAAATACAAAGGAACAGCAATTACAAACAAATAAGATATGCAGAAAGATGTTAAACATAGGCTCAACTCTGTAAATGCATGCTATTCTATATTACTGGGACTCTTGTCATCCAAACTTCTCTAAAAAAACAATTGATGTGATATTTACTTGATGAAAATCCATGATGTATATAATGAATAAAACGTTCATAGTTTTGTTCATTTAAAAAATCTAAAAAAATAATACTCTGTAATGCTTCTCATCGTGGGGATTAGGATGCTCCTAGATATCGGCCTAAGAGTACTGAGAATAAAGATCTTAGGAAAATGTTCTTCGCTTTTTAGTAATACAAGATTCATCTGGCCGCATAACAAGGGCTGCGCAGATATAGGCCTAGTTGGGTGGCGGGATTGCCACCTTAGAGCCTCCCAACTTGCTTCAGCTTTGTTTTTAGGGTTCTTTCCCTTAGGTAGATTGCCTACTCTTCGGTTCTGAACTCTACTTGCCCATTATAGCCGTCCAATCTGGAACAGACGCTATGCTGATTTTGGTTCACCCCGGGTATTTCATTTCCCCGGTACCACCTATATTTAGAACCTTCATGTATAATCCCAGAGGAACAAGAGATGTTGGCCGACCACGCAGAAGATGGACTCCACTTTTAACTTCGCAGGAACAGGCTGCATAGCCTAAACCTTGTAGCAGAAGAAGAAGAAGGAAAATGTTAGGACCAAACAGAGATGAACTGACAGATAAGAGGAAAAGAATATACATGAGTGAGCTACATGATCTTTATGGGAAACTAGATATAATAAGGAAAGTTAAATTCATAGACTGCGATTGGCAGGACATGTAGTATGAATGGGGAATGAAAGAGGGACATGGAAACTCCTTGTAGGAAAACCAGAGAGATAGCGCCCAGCAAGTAGACTAAGAATGATATGGCAGAATAAAAGTAACCGTGATTTGAGGGAAATAGATTACAGAGGGGATGATAGGAAAATTATAGTTTAGGAAAGGGATTTACGCAGAGTTCATATCCAGGAATGAAAGAGGATTATAGAAACTGTTTGTAGGAGAACCAGAGAGAAAGCGCCCAGTACGTTGGCCAAGAATGATTTGGCAGAATGCAATTAATCATAATTTGAGGAAGTAGATTACATAGGGGGATGATTGGGAAATATAGTTTAGGAAAGGGATGTATGGAGAGTTTTTTTATCCGAGCGACCATGAACTTACTAGTTCAATAATAATAATGTTAGTTATTTCTGTATGTGAAATTTCAGCATTCTCTGTATTTTTTAATATTTCAGAGTATAATGCTCTTCGTATTGGTAGAGCTTTTAAACATAATTTTCATTGATGGTCTTGTTGAAGCATAAACGTCGGTCGTTGAAACGGATAATGCGAATGATATTGACGTGGCAGTCGCTAGGAGCCTGGCATGGTAATTTAACATTTTAAATTATGAAATTTGACGGTTTAAGCTACATTGTCAGAGCTCGACAAACCATTGAAAAGAGTAATGTGTGTGCTGGTTTCATTTGTTTAAATGAAGCATACAAATGAAGCAGCGATGTGTAAGACTGGTGTCGCATCCATCAAAGTTCGGGAGAAATGGCAAGGATCAACTACATCCCCCGGATTACATAAAAAAACTGTAATTTCATGCTTCACATAGGGAGTTTTATAATTCCTGGTTTTTCATACACATAACTAAACTCATTGGCAGTATCGAACCCATAGGTTCATGGCTGCGTGGACATAAGCTCTCCAAACATTTATACCTTGAGATAACATTTTCCAATGATCTCATGTTGTGAGTATTCATCATCATCGTCATGAGCAGTTAAAGGTTAGGCTTTTATTAGCCTGTTCCTGTTTCCTCCAGATGAGTCTGTAGTCTCTATCTTGTCAGTGGTCGTCCAATGTCCCGTTTACCCTTCAGTTTGTAGTTTAAATCCTACCAAGAGAACCTGTTCCTAGTCATCCTTATTACATGCTGTAGCCAATTTTTTGGTTTTCGTTAATTTCACTGAGCAACAAAAATTAACTTTTTTTTGTCTCAGAAAGAAAAATATGTGATTCTGATAATATTTTTTTTTCCTGCATTCAAATATGATATCGGTTTTTCTCCATCACGCAAGGTTTGAAGAAGATTCTATGCTTTTAGCCGGGAACCAAGCATTTCAGACTGGTTTTTGGATAACTTTTAATCTCGTATGAGATCGTTAAGATCTTCTTGAGTCAATAAATGAGGCTCAGATGAACAGATTCGTTCAAAAGTTGTATCACCAAAATCTGTTTCTTTTTCTTCCTTTAGTTCCATCAGAATCTGAGCTCTCTTCATCTAATGTCACATGTTCTGGAGGCTTTGGTATGGCCAATTCTTTGAAGTGTAGAACTGGTCTCATTGCAGATTTCAAGTCAGGGTACACCACTGAATGTTTTGATTTTGACGTAATCCCTTTAATGTTTGTTAAGCAAAAAATAATTATTTAAATCCATTAATTGAAATTGAAATTAAAAAAAAACTGTGGATGATGGAGAAATTCCGAATACATATTTGAAAACACAATAAAACACTGCATTAAGTACAACTTACGGTACTCATTAAACAAAAATCACGTTGACCAGTGTTTTCTGTATTACAAATACATTAACGCGACAGCTAGTCTTTCCGAGTATTAACGACAGAATAAAATGCAAACACATAGTTCCAAATTTCATACAAACATAATTTGTCGCTCGTCGCGGAAAATTTGGTCAATACCTCTGGAGATTCAACATATGAAGGAATGAAAGTTGTATTTGTGGTATTAGTAACAAAAGTGATGAACATTATCTTTGATTGCGCTTTGTTCTGGAAAGGTTCGAAATCACCTATCTTCGAAATAACACCGCCTGTTTAAGTGAACAAACAATTACGGAAGTGATTTCGACAGAACTTTCTAATGTATTTGTAAATAAGGTTCACATGGAATGAAACTCGGTTTTTGACGAAATTACAAAAGAATAAAATTAGAACTGTTGAATTTGATTATCGTAGAAGAAGCCTTCAAAACAAGACAGGATACAATAAGAAATGAAGTCCTTTGGAAAGAAATGAATGCCATCACTTCTGTTGTTAAGAGGATTGAAAATCAAACTCTTAAATTGTATGGCTATGTACAAAGAATATAAAATGAAATAGTAAAAAAATATATACCAATGGTCACCCCCAGGAAGAAATAAACGTGGCAGACCAAGATGTAAATGGAAAACGTATATCAGAACTATCATGAATGATAGGAATTTGGAATAAGGAGATTGGAATGATAGAAATAAATGGAAACTGATGACGGCAGACATATAAGTGTGGGAAAGCCGAAGAAGAAGAAGAAGAAGGAGAGAAAATGTTAGTTTTTAGATAAAATTATATAATGATCACAACTTTGACAAAATCGAAACTTTAAAATACTTTAGGGTGTAATAGGATTTAAAAATTTTGGATAATAAATAATAATAATCTTCTGTAAAATCTACTTCACTCAAATCATGGTAAATGTTATTCTCCCACCTTACTCTTGGCATACTACTGAGTGTTTTCCCTCTGTTTATCTCACAAGGAGATTCCATGTCTCTCTTCCATTTCACATTCGTGCCATAATTCCTATCCATCGGAGTCTACGAGATTTAACTGTTCTTAATATAGCCCTATCTGGTTTTCCATAAAGAACATGTAGCTCACTGTGAATCTCCTTCAACCAGGAGAAACATTTAACATGATTACATATACTAATTTTTGTGCTATGTAAGTTTATATTGAGACAAATAACAATAGTTTTGGGGGTTAAAAAACCAGCTAAAACGGCTCGGGGACGCGACGTGTTGACCACATGTCACCCCTACACTGGCTGTATAATCGTCCACTACTGTGATAAACATTTGTGTGTCAATTATAATTTTATTTTCACATTTAATAGGTTCATAGGAATCAAAATGACAAATTTTTCGAGAAACAAAGAAAAATGTATTTCTTGGAGATGGGGTTTTAGTTTTTTTTTTTTTTTTTTTTTTTTGCAAATTATCATATATGATACCTTTTGGTCTCTATCAAGTTCTTTATTATGAAAATGCAAAAGGAATTAACATTATGAGGTTATATCTATTAGTCATTCAAAATATCTCTGCAGGCGGACGCACGTGTTACTGCACGTGACGCCATATGACGCAGTGTACAGTGGACAAAGAATCACAGTTGCCTTTTAATATCACTTGTAGCCACATCAACAGCGATTTCGTGTCGATACAACAATTTGTATTATAGACCTACGTTTGTATTGTGTAAGTATGGAGACGCCTAAAAGTCTCCAAGAAAAGTGATTAATTCACAAGACAGAAAGATAATTTACATATTTGCAATGTGCACCGCTAACAAACTTTCTATTAGACCTGCACTGTCAGCGTCCCGCGTCCCATTCCCCTCTACACTTCAAAGATAGCAGAGTCACGTGTTCTATTCCTGTATAAACACGTCTGCAGTGCCCTCCGTCAACAACTGCGCTTACTCCTTAAACGGGCAATAATAAATAAGATGAGTCCTTCGTCATGTTATCTCAAATTGGTTGCAAAGATGCTCTGAAACATGTCCTACAAGAAACAACCAATATGAAGTAAGATGGCAGGCAAACTCAACTTATTTATTTCTCTTCTTCAGTTGATGCCGCCATTTAATGACAGCGGTTAAAAAAAGAAGGTATCGAATTTGATTGGGGTTAACCTATTCAAATGGAATATTATTATTATTGGAGTTAGTAATTATTTTCTCCATTCGACAGTCTGATCATTTCTTGGTCCAAAAATGTTCCTAAAAACGTTATTCTCAAATACCAATATGTTATAATATAACAATAGTAATAATAATAATAATAATAGTGATAATGATAATGATGATGATTATTATTTATTATTATTATTATTATTATTATTATTATTATTATTATTATTATTATTATTATTATTATTATTATTATTATTATTATTAGTATATGGTATATAATAATATAATATGATAATGCTTGGTCCACCGCTTTGGTAGCGTGTTGCCTTGTCACGCAGCGGGCCCGGGTTCGATCCCCGGTCGGGGCAGTTTTTCCGGGTGAGGTTCTATCGAGGTTTTTCCTCGCCTGTAAGACAAATGTCAGGAAAACTTTAAGGCCCAAACGGTCCCCGAAATGATATGGCCATCATCATTATCATTTCATCATCATCATCTTCCTTCACCGGTGTGGAAAGCAACGGGAAGCTACCACACCTACAATTCCCTAGTAAAGCTGCAAAGCATAGCATGAAAATACTATGATTGCAGTGAAAGACATGCCCTCGGGCAGAACGTGGACATTAAACAGAGAGCAAGCACATAAACTATTGGTAACGGAGATGGACTTTTGAAGGAGGACTTCTACAAATGAGGGGCTCAGTGGAATAAGGGCCCATCCCAACCAATGGTTGATTTTTAGTTATTTGCAGATTATGTATCCTATGGCCATCTTCTGTTAATCTTTAGAAGCTCATAATTCTAATCTTGCTCAAAAGAGGGTAAATGAGACTTTATGTCTAATAAGAATTTCTAACTTCTTCACGCGCGCGGGAAATAAAGGCCCATCCCAACTGCTGACACGTGACCGTATATTGTCCGCTACTCTGTAGTCCGCTGCCAGGGTCCGCTGCAATACTGACTAGCATTGCCGGCAAATATCAGTAAATGCAGTATGGCTGATTCGGCAGGTTCTTGTGCAAATGGAAATAGTGTAATAAAATATAAGAAAAGAAAAATAAATGTGCAAGAGTGGAATAAAACGAAACAGAACATTTTACGCAACGGTGGAAAGAAATATATATCGGCCTGAATCAGTTGCTTCAAGAGGTGCGGACGAATTGCTAGTTGTTTATTAAAAGTTGTGCCACTGATTGAAAAAGGTGCTAATAAAAAGAAACTTATAATGTATATAGTGATTCATGTGTTGTTCAAAACAAGAATTATACAATAATGGGACTTTGACTGACTGTACGTGATTAATTGTGGTTGGTTTGAACAAATTGAACATATATTTCTTGTACCAGGTCACACTTTCCTTCCCTGTGGTGCTGACTTTGGCGAGATTGAAAAAGTTAAAAGAAAAACACAAGTGGTTTATACACCTGAACAGTGGACTCACCTCATAAGAAAGAGTTGAACAAAGGAACCATTCACAGTAATTGAGATAAATTCAGAAGATTTTAAAGATTTGGATAACTTAAATGGTCACAAAGAGAAATGTGACGCTGGACAAGCATAATGTAGACATCAGGAAAGCATCTCACTTTCGTTTTGTGGAAAACAGACATGTAATGTACGTAAAATCCAGTTTCGGTGATTTGGCTTAGAGTAAGTAATAAGTCTTTAAAAACAAAGGGAAAGGAAAGTGTCCTGTATTACGAGACGTAATATTGACAACAAAATATCCTAATGGTAGGATGGTAAAGAAGACATCATGATTCTCATGACATTTGTACCACCTGTACACCAGACATTTTAACAGTAGCCTTAAATCAGATGATGATGATGATGATGATATAATTGCTGCAAACGTAGAATATGTAGATTAATGCAATATTCAAGTTAAAAAGTGTTACCGGTATTTAATTTGTTTATTTATGTTGTATTTTTTATATTCTCAATTTTCTTTTTCTTTGATTAGACATATGAAACAACATAGTGATCTATACATTTGCAGACAGAAAGCTTATTTTATGTACAAGACATGCACCAAATATTATCAATGTGTGTTCTATATATTTTACTCAATGTAGAATTTAATAAAATGCAATTTTTCTCCAAACTTAGTGCAGTTGGGATGGGCCCTTATTCCACTGACCCCCTCAAATTCAAGAAGAGACAAAATTAGAAATTATTGATGTTAAAAAAATGTTTTACAATTTATTGAAGAAAGAAGATTGAAATGTTCTGGCCACGTAAAGAGGATATCAGATGACAGGATACTTAAGATCATATTACATTTTGAAACGGAGGGAAACATAAGGAATGGAAGACCAAAAGAACAGTGGGTTCAAGGAGTGCATAGGAGTATGGTATCGAGATAATTAATAGAGAGATGTAGAGATGTAGAGATGTAGAGAATGGAGATGTATCTAATAGGTATCTATCTCTCAATGGTGTAGCTCAATTTTGAGCCTTAGGATCTCATTTGTTAGGAATGACTAGACCAAGTTAATTTATTTACGCTTATTTCTCCACATATGTCATGAATGGTATGCGGTCAAAGTATCGATCCAATGAGGTATCTAGCAGGCAACTACGATATTACTAGGTTGATGAGGTCGGTAATTTTTATAGAGACACTTTTATTCAGGCTTAAGGATCTTTACGAGCTTAAAAATCCTCAGACTCGAGACCCACATCATAAGGTCCTTCCCGGAGGACTTGTTCATTTGATTTTTCTACCCTCGAAAAAATCCATCTACCCCGGCTGGGTTTGAACCCGTGACCGTCGGGGCCAGAAGCAAGGAACATAACCACTAGTCCAACGCGACCGACATTGGGATGTATGGAGGAGTAAAATTTACAATGGGTTGTATGAAAACCACATTCCACAGTATCATAGAGAAATTCATAATAAAATGTTATTACTATTATTATTATTATTATCATTATGATTATCAGTATTATTATTATCATTATTATTATCATTATCATTATTATCATTATCAGTATTATTATTAGTCGGCCACGATGGACTAGTGATTATGCTCCTTGCCTCTGGTCCCGTGGGTCGCGGGTTTAAACCCGGCCGGGGTCGATGGATTTTTTAGGACGGAAAAATCCAAGGAGAAAGTCCTCCGGGAGGGACTTTAAGCCGTGGGTCCCGAGTCTGAAGATCTTCAGGCTCGTAAAAAATCCTTAAGCCTGAATGAAAAGGCCTCTAAGCAAAATTTACCAAATTTTCCCGTCCTAGTACTACCTTGGTTTCCTAGATGTCAGTATGAGGCGGTGCGCTGACCGCTGACCACGGACCACTCAAAATGACATCTATAAGAAAACAAGTGTGACTAAATTAGTATGGTTCAAATTCATCCCTGAAGGGGGAGAGCGGCTAAATTTCTGTAAAGGGAAAAACATGGGCTTACAAAAATTATTATTATTATTATTATTATTATTATTATTATTATTATTATTATTATTATCATCATCATTATTGTTATTAATATTATTATTATCATCATTATTATTATTATTATTAGTATTATTATTATTATTATTATTATTTTTAAGTAATGGAGAAGGTATGTTTCGGTCGAACACCGCTGTTGGCCCGAGAGGTGCATCAGCCATGTACTGGAATTATATCTTCTCACGTGAGCTGTTAATGTGGTACAGTTCAGTCATGTATATACGTATGTATGTATGTGTGTGTGTGTGTGTGTATTATAGCATATGTAGGCCAGCTGATGACTGATGTTCAGGAGCGAGTTTACGCTTCGAGTCTCTCATTCAGCTGTCCATTACACTCAGCTGGCGCCAACCGTTGTCCAGGGAATCGCTGAGTTGCATTTTTTTTTTTTCCAGTCTTTTATATAGCTTACCCTCCATAAAGCTTATGTGGTGGATAAAGTAAAAGGCGTCCTTTGTTCCATCCGTCCTTTGAAATTACATTTAAAATTTATTCAGGAAACGAATATCAGAAATTGTACCAAACTACAGTGGCAAAGAAGTGCTGTGAAGTTTTCCAGTCGTATTGAAATATATCGCCTACTGAATTCCGAAAGTTGTTGAGGTTGTTAACTAACTCACTGGCACTATCGAACCCAGAGGTTAATGTAAGTGCCGACATAAGCTCTACATACATCCCTATAATAAGCTATGGTCTTTCAATCGTACCCAATATAATCCACTTCCTTCAAATCACGGTTAACATTATTCTCCTGTATCATTCTTGCTCTGCTTGCTAAGAGCTCCCCTCCCATTCTTGCCCTGCATATGTGGCGCTTTCCCTCCGGTTTTCCTACAACAAGTTTGCATTCCTCCTTTTATTCATCATTATATATCCATCCATAGTAATTCTGCCCGAGGGCACGTCCTTCACTGCAATCATAGCATGTTCATGCTATGCTTTGCAGCTTTACTAGGGAATTATAGATGTGGTAGCATGAGGAAAGGAGATTACAAGTATTTGAGAATAAAGTATATAGGAAAATTTTTGGACCAAAGAAAGATGAACAGACAGATGAATGGAGAAGACTACATAACAATGAACTACATGGTCTTTATAGAAAGCCAGATATAATAAGAACAGTTAAGTCTCGTAGACTGCGATGGGCAGGACATGTTGCACGTATGGAGAATGAAAGACGTGCATGGAAGCTTCTTATAGGAAAGCCAGAGGGAAAACGCCCAGTTGGTAGACCAAGAATGAGGTGGGAGAATAACATTAACTATGATTTGAGGGACGTAGATTATACAGGGAATGATTGGAAAGCATTAGCTCAGGATAGGGATGTATGGAGAGTTTATGTCCGTGCGGACATGAACCTACGGGTTCGATAGTGCCAGTGAGTAAGTAAGTAAGTAAGTAAGTAAGTAAGGTAGCTTCCCGTGGCTTTCCATACCGGTGAAGGATGGTGATGATAATGATGATCAGTTTTACTCAATAATTTGAACATGCTAATCCTCATTATATGCTCGATATCGCCCAAAAACTTTCCTCGTGTATAATGCGAGGTCTTTTTTTTTTTTTTTTCTGAGATGTCCAAATGTTACACGTCTTTCACTATGGAAGAGAAACTTAGCTATATCGTCATCTACTTACTCAGGGAAATTTTGACAGTTCCTTCAATATACGTGACTTCTGGGAATTTTAGAGAAGGAGAATTTTAGTTGACTCTTTAAATTATTAGTGCCTGGCTTAGCAGGTGATACAGTGACTGAAACTGCCAAATTGTTAGAGGTTTCAAGGAGATTAGTTTCTAAGATTTTGTCTGCATATTTGTCTAAAGAAAAAAACATATTTTGCAGAAAATAACAATGGCCGCAAATAGAAAATAATTGAAAGAGACAGGAGAGCTCTGATGAAGACTGTTCGTAGGATCGAAATCCTACTGTAGGCAATGTGACTGCATATTTAAATACACATTTAAAAGAACCAGGTTCTACAATAATATTGAGGATCAATTATAAAATTAGATATTTTATGGGAGAGCAGAAAATTGTGGTTTATCTATAACTTGTCTTCAAAATTTAGAGTGGTCCAGGGAAAGCGTATAGCTCGAACAAAGATAAAAATGTTTAGTGTTTGATAATTACAATAAAAGCACCACACACTTCCTTAGAAGAAAAAAAGGCTGCACAAAATTGGATCGGATAAAGAATGAAAATATAAGAACAGAGTTAAATATATATCCACTGAATGAGAAAATCAGATAATATAGAGAGAAATGGTTTACACATGTGAAAAGAATGAACGTAACAAGATTACCAAGAGCAGCATTCAACTACAAGCCAAGAGGTTCAAGGAATGTAGGAAGGCCAGTGAAAATATGGACAGAATAACTGTGAGGCGGAACAGGCAATTTTTGCCTAGCCCGTGAAGCGAAGAAGTAGAAGAAGCACCACACGGTCACAAGGGTCACTAGCGATGTAGAGTATGCATCCGGAGACAACATATGCTACTTTATGAAGTGCTTGTTTCTGTGTGAGAAGACACATTGGTGTTTCCAAAGTTTTGTAAATATATTCCAATGTAAGTATATACCTATACGGCACTATTAATTGATTATTGTAATATCTTCAAGAACTGTTTTATTTCTCATTAACTGCTATGATTTGTATGTTCATATACTACAATTATTAAAAGCCGGATAATTTAATTTCGATATTCGTATCCTGCCCTTCTTTAATGGTTACGCACCGGCCAAAGTGAACAAAGCAAAACAAATCATTATTGTTCTCTTTGGCCGGGCAGCTGAGAAGAAATATGGGCTACTCCATGCCGTTGTGCGTAGAATATTTTATGGGAGAACAAGCGAGAGCTTCCAAGCAGAACATTCTTAAGCAACTTTGTACATAACGAGAAAAAAAACAGGAATATGCTGAAAAGTAATTAGTGTAATTCATTACTGCATTTAGTAGGCAAGAAGATGTGCAACTTGTGGAGTACCTACAGTCCTTGGATAATCTTATCTACGGTCTGACAAGGAACGAATTTAAGAAGCTCGCGATAGATTCCACAAATAGAATGGAGACCCTTATCCTTTTTATAATGGAACAGCTGAAGTGGTGTGACATACGTTGTTTATGGATAGGAATATAATTGAAATGTTGCTGTCTCCAGGGCCCACTTCAAGTTAAAACTAGGTTATATAACTCCCCCCTAGTAACTCCACAATAAGTTAGGATTATTAAACCACCAATAACAATTCCTACATGTGCCACTGAAGAATAAGCAATTACAGACTTCAAATTCGTTTGTCTTTTTACACTTTTAAGGAAAATCGTAGGTAAACACAAATTAGAACCATCGATCCATGATACAGTACAACAAGGATAAGACTAGTCTTCAAAAATCAACCAAGAAAAAATAAACAATTCCTTCTACGATTGGAAAGAAGCAAATGAACACCTGATCAAAATGCGACCAGTGGAACACTTCAGGGATTTGGCCTTACAATCCTGATATGTTTTTCTAATGTTGATTATGCTCCAGATTGACTCACCGTCCTGAATCACGATTTCAACCTGATCTTCGGTATGAAAAGACAGACCCAGTTAATGTTTCAGATTTCCTTGAGAGGCGAAGAGATACCAAATAACCACACTTGTGCCATCCAACTGTCCCCATAGTCTATATTGATTTGACTTTGTCCAACTGTCCAATCTGTTTCCTCAAATTGACGGAAAGTAAAATGTGAAGGAGCTTAAATACTAACTAGTTATCGAATAAAAAAATCAAGACGAAATGTACAGAAAATATTACGAATCAGAGTGGTTGCTAGAAACCTGCAAAAATTGCTCGAAAGCCTAAATAAAAAAACAATTATTATTAAAGCAAATGTATTTTATGTGTAGAGAACCCTACAGTGACTTAGAGAACATAGATTGAATTCGGTTTTCAGAGTGTATAACCGTCCATGGTTCGATTCCTGGTTCAGACATTATTTTTTTTTCTTTTCACAATATCATTATAATATTATAATATGATCCATTATTGGAACTGTGTTAAAATAACAGTACTGGAAAATGTTAAATAATATCCAGTGTTGTCATGAATATTGTAAAAACTGGAGTGTTCACGGCTCCTTCTTCTATGATTTCTGCTTTTAGCTGAAGTTACTATATATTTATCCGGATCAGATCACTGGACCTTGGGCAAAACAACTAAAATACATCATCTTCTTCTTCTTCTTCTACTACTTCTTCTTCTTCTGCTTCTTCTTCCAATCAAGTTTAAGTCCCAAAACTTGATTAAGTTTTAGTGAAGAATTCTCGGTTCATCTTTTCTAGGATGTCCCAAAGATATCTTCCCTTGAGAACGATAATGAAGCATGGCTTTTTAAAATCTATTACGATTCAATGTTGCACATGAGTTTTCCACTGTAACTGGAATTTATTTATAAGTTGTGAGATTGGTTGTAACTTGAAGTGCTTTCATGATATCTTCATATTTAAAGTACACATTTTCATAATTTTGGATTTTTATGTTACTACATAAGGCTAGGATTTTTATTTAATATTGACATGCAAAATATGAACATATTCGTGTAATAACATTATGTAAAATATGTAAGAGTACATAAAAATTCCTTAAAATATTAAACATTATAAAAACTGTGTTTCGTAAACACTTTATATTGAACATTAATTTTAATACAAAGCAAGTTTGATGGAATGGGACTGTTAGAAGCTTGACAACGTGGAAAGAAGTTTGTTGTAATATTGATATTATAAAGTGATCCGGTCCCGCGCCGTAGCCGAGCGGTTAAGGTAGGAAGCCTTGGCGCAGAGCTACGGGACTTGCGCTGGTTCGAGTCTCCATGGGGGAAGAAATTTTCTCATGGTATTTCGGCCAGTATGGGACCAGTGCCCACCCAGCATCGTGAGGCAATTGGGTAGCTACAATAAGTAGCGGCTCCAGGTTGAGGAACCAGCTATAATGGCTGGGGGACTCGACATGCTAACCACATGTCACCCCTACACTGGTTGTTGATCATCTACCTCTGTGATTGACACATGTGGATGTAAAGGGCCAGCAGCCGGCTGGTAAAAGGGCAACCGCTGAAAAGTGGAAAGACCCTCAATCGGAATAAAGTGATCCGACTGTAGGCCTCAGGGGTAGTAGGAGGTTTCTAGACAATCGGCAAGATATGTCAGCTTTGCATGATAGCCGGCTTTATCCACACAAACAGTATGGTATTGATTTTCGTTAGAGGCTGATTCGACTCCAGGGCAATGATACAACACAATGTTAAGCCAGTCTAAAAATCCTGACCCATTGTTTCTCGACTCCTAACCATCGTGCTTGTAGGATATTGCCTTAACCAACTACACCACGGCGTGCCCCCTGCATATTTAAACTGTTTCATGTAGAAAAAAGTACGAGTACATCGTCCAGGTTTTAAAATAAATAGTTCAATGTGGACCAATGTACACATGTATTCAGTATCTACGTTTATGTTTATCGTGACTAGTAAATTAAATTTTCTTTGACCGTTTTTCAGCAGTTTTTGTATAGATTGGAAGAACTGTTATAGTGGATAATAAGGTATCTGAGTTTTATGTATACAATAAGTTTACAACTTTTTCTGTAAAATGAATGGGTAAACATTTACTTAAAACCATTGAAAAAGACCTTCATTTCACTGAGCTTCAAGAAAAGGTCACCCCCAAATATATTTATATATCAATATTTGATATTGATTTGGGGTGACCTTTTCTTGAAGCTTAGTGAAGTGAAGGCATTTTTCAATAATTTTTTGTGAACATTCACCCATTCACTCCACAGGAAATATTTTATAATTCACAAAAGTCCAAACATTTTTAACCCTCTACGGTTATAACTTTTTGGACTTTTGTGAAATAAAATATTTCCTGTGCAATGAATGGGGGTAAAATATTTCCTGTGCGATGAATGGGTGAATTTTACTGAAAACCATTGAAAAATGCCTTCATTTCACTGAGCTTCAACAAAAGGTCACTCCCAAATATATTTATATGTATATAACAATTTGGAAGAAGATATATATTCAGAACAAATTTATATCCATGATTTTCCAGATTCCTGATGATCGTGTCCTCATCTCAAAGTTCATCAAATCAACACCAGATGGCAGCATTATTGATGGAGATTCCAACGATTCCAACAAAAATCCGGTAGTCATAATGTCGGTTGAAAATGAGAGAGATCCTTCTCTCGAAAGCTAGTTCCCGTGTTCGAAAAAACATAAAATATGAGGTAAGATGTTAAAATATGACTCATTCATTTACGAATTAAGAACCTCATAATGTTATTTCCCATATTTAACTATGAGTTATATGACAATATTTAATATAGATTTGAGGGTGACCTTTTCTTGGATCCCAGTGGAATGAAGGCCTTTTTCGATGGTTTCAAGCAAAAGTCCACTCATCTATTGCACAGGAAATATTTTATTTCACAAAAGTAAAAAAAGTTATAACCCTAGTATAAAAATATTCACCGTCTGTTTAAAATTATTTTCGCTTATGAACATTATCATTTTAATCAAGAGGCATAATACGTAGTTTTACACCAAAAAGTCTTTAAAATATGTAAAAATATAGTGACGTATGGTAACAACAGATTTTGCACTTCGCGGGTTACGGCAAGACTAGTGGTCTCGCATTGGTGAAAATAGATTCATGAGTCCTTGACTCACTAGTTGCATGATCCGCTCAGAATGATTGATTCGTCTAGACTTTCCGATCCGGAATTTTCTTTATGCAACTACTCTCCATGTCAAGAAAGTTCGATGCCAGAAACTTCTATAATAGAAGAATTCCAACTGGATATCGAGAAAATTCCTTCCTCGGCCTAAATAAACTATTCCCAGTATCGGGATAGTCAGTAATGAAGTGACAGCGAATCAGTGAACTGTGACAGGAAGAAACAGTGGCAAGAAAAAGCTTTAGAGACCCTAAATAAATTAAGTGATAGATACATTTTAAAGCAAGATTAACTATTCCAGCAATTTGTGAGTGAAATGTCACTGAGAGTTTAGAAAATTAAATAAACGTACGAATGGAAGATCACAGAATACCCAAACAAATGTTAAGATATCAACCTGCAGGAAGAAGAAGAACAGGACGTCCACTGAAAAGACTTCTGGATGGTGTTTCTCTTGAGGTCGAAACAGGTCAACAAATGGCCTAAATTCGTGAATGTACTATGATGATGATGAAATAAACTTACTGTGGAAATTTTTCCTTATCAGCTGTTGTGTTTTATTTCGAGAAAACAACGTGAAAATTAAAGCACGGCATTCTACTACATATTGTAATTATGATCAAATACGTAAAAATAGTAATGCATATTGAACTTATACCCCAAATAGGAGTTAATGGCCAATCAGGTTTCAATGACAGTCGTGTTTCACCTCGCTCTTTACCGAATTCTCTTCACCACCTCCTGCTTTTGTGATAAAGAAAGCTCTTCCTTTCTAACATTCTTGAACAGGTCAGAGCATTATTTTTCATTGACTGACTCTCCAACAAATACATTGAATATAACAAATAATGAATAGATTCCTTCAAACTTCAAATCTGATAATTGTGTTCAATAACTGTATTTTTAAATAATTATTTTAGCGACTTGTTTACTAAAAAAATAAATTAATAAGCTATAATGTTGGTTATAATACAGTTTTATGTGTTTCATTTTTTTCTTCAGGGATGTATTCCTACAATATTGCAATCCTATTTGTCAATTAATATAACCAAGTTGCAGTGGATGAGCAAATGAAACATGAGCGAACATTTCTGATTTGTTTCAGACATCGCCGTATATATTTATATAAATATTTTAATATAACTATATTTAAACGATAATTTGTGATTAAACAGCTTAATTTTATTCGTTAAATAGTCCTAAAAATTGCCACTCTTGATTTCCAAATCCCCTAGATAAATTCTCGAGTCACGAAGTGACTCGTGAATTTATGGATGATTTGGAAATCACTCGTGACATTACTTATGATGATACAACATTTTTGTATGATTGTGTATGGATGTAAGTTCAGACAAGTTGAAACTATGGATTGGCTTTCCTCAAAATACAATTTTCCAATACAAAATCAGTACCTCGAGAACCATTTGTTGGATTTCAACGAAAATTTTCACTCAAGTCTGTTATCACAGTCTCTAGAGGAGTCCTCAATGGTTAAATTTGAATGAAAAATTAACAGTTTGCTAGGGCAGATGTACTGAATAATGTACAATTTCTTAAAAATATATCTTTGAAAATTTGTATACCCAATGCGAAGCCAATTGAAATCTTCATTGGGGTTCAAAATTTATATTAGCTATTGTTTAATGAAAAAATTATATTCCAAAAACAAATTTCTATTTGTCAGATATAGCAATTATCAACTTAAAGCATGTAGAATAAGCGTGCTTAATTTGAAGAAAATTCTTTAAAAACATTATTTTTTTTGGTAAAAATTGTATCTGCTACTGTATAATAATAATAATAATAATAATAATAACAATAATACATAATAATAATAATAATAATAATAATAATAATAATTTACCTGGCAGGGTTAGGGCCTTGTATACCACTCAACCAATTTAGAAAAATAACACAAAAATCAATGCATATCTAAATTATAATAAAAAAAAATTACTACATGGTATATCTCCAATACAATTATTATTTACAATCTATTTTTATTTGCTCTAGATTTAACGAATGAAATTTGAAATGTACAAAATGGAAAAATTAAAAAAATATATAATATTAATGACACAGTATAAATTTAGTTCTGGGGAAAAAAACAATAATCGTGACATGAAAGTGTCAAGTTTACGGCAACTTTTGATATCAGGGAAGGAATACCAGGAGCGAGCACCCTTAACCGTTTTGTCCGGACTACCCCTTAAGTCAAATTAATTTTAAAATTTAAAATCGTGAATTACTTACGCGATGAAATATTAATATATGAGAGGCGACATGATTTCCCAGGGATGTGTGAGGCTTTGTTATAATTTACTTCACATGATCATTGCAGCGTTTCGACATCCTGCCTGATCTGATCGTGTTTTGTCTCGTTTAGCGCTCGCCCAACGCCTCTGTGTTTCAGGGGCTGAGGGAGGGAACACTAGGATCGATAGTTCATTTCACGCCATTCTAACCATGCCAGCTCAGTGAAAACTGCTACTCTAAATGTCCAACTGATTTTTCCTGTCCAAACGAATTCTATCCTTAGCAGTTAACACGAATCCAGGTGAAATGCTACAGATTACGATACGATGAACCCTTTGTTTAAGGGGAATCAAGGGATTCTACGCTATGTTTGAACCTATGCCTATAGAAATAAAAATAAAAAAAACACAAATTATATTTGCAATATGTGAATGTAACAAGATTACCAAATGCAGCATTTAACCAAATGCAGCCAAGACGTGCAAGGAATCTTGGAAGTCCAGTGAAAAGATGGGAGGAACAACTGTGAGGCGGAACAGGCAATTTGCCTAGCCCGTGAAGTGTAGAAGAAGAAGAAGAAGAAGAAGAAGAAGAAGATATGCGATAACTGGGAAAAATTAAGAAGATAACTGCAATTAAAAAGAATCGCAGGGAAAATGGTAGACGGGCAGAGGTTTTGGGATCAAATCCGCATTCAAATGGAGATGATTTTTCTCGGTCTTCAATTATTTTTTTTGATAAGATTGAGGGGACGAAATAACTACTGTCTTATTTTGATAAATTTGAATTTAATTAATAATGACAAGTTTGTATACAAATTTGATATGCTGTTATTTGACTTTTAATTGACATAGAAGCTTAAAATATCATAATTAATTCAACTCTCCAAGTCTGTTTTTATCGCATGTTAAATGAATAATTTCTCCTTTCAGATGACAACAACATTTGAAAAGGTAATTGGTGGCTCTACAAGATGAAGTTGTATATTTGCCTGGCTTTCTAGATACCTTGACGTAACACCCATCCTGCTGGAGTTCGGAATTCCTAAAAAGTTAGTTAGACTTTTACGAATGTGTCTAAATGGCTCAAAGAGTAGGGTGCGTGTAGGCAAACAGTTTTCAGACACTTTTGAAATCCAGAATGGGTTGAAGCAAGGAGATGCACTATCTCCTCTACTATTTAATTTTGTACTAGAGCATGCAATTAAATCTTTAGAGAATGAGGAAGGCTTGCAACTCAATGGTATTAATAAGCTGTTAGTTTATCCTGATGATGTAGTACTACTGCCCGATAGCGAGGAGATACTAAAGGACAACACGCACACACTATTGAGTAACACTAAGAAATTAGGACTGGAGGTAAATATCAGTGAAACTAAATATATGGTCACACGTAGAAATTCAGTATATAATGGAAATGGACAGCTAATGACAAATGAGGGAAATTTTGAGGAAGTGGCTGAATTCAAATACCTAAGAACAATAATCACAAATAGGAATGAGATGCACAAAGAAATTGAACATAGGCTCAATTCTGGAAATGCATGCTATTATGCATTGCAGAGACTTTTGATGTCCCAACTCCTTTCAATAAACGTTAAGCTGAAAATATATAAAACTATTATTCTACCAGTTATATTATATGGGTGCGAAACATGGACTCTTACTTTAAGGGAGGAAAGGAGATTACGAGTATTTGAGAATAAAGTTCTTAGGAAAATTTTTGGGCCAAAGAGAGATGAACAGACAGGTGAATGGAGAAGACTACATAACAATGAACTACATGGTCTTTATAGGAAGCCAGATATAATAAGGTCAGTTAAGTCTCGTAGACTGCGATGGGCAGGACATGTTGCGCGTATGGGGAATGAAAGACGTGCATGGAAGCTTCTTGTAGGAAAGCCAGAGGGAAAACGCCCAGTTGGTAGGCCAAGAATGAGGTGGGAGAACAACATTAACTATGATTTGAGGGAAGCAGATTATACAGGGAATAATTGGAAAGCATTGGCTCAGGATAGGGATGTATGGAGAGCTTATGTCCGCGCGGCCATGAACCTTCGGGTTCGATAGTGCCAGTGAGTAAGTAACACCCCTGGACTTCTTTTTGTAGGGCTATGTCAAAGACAAAATCTACAACGCTCAATGATGAGGAAAATTCTTAACTAACTCATTGGCTCTATCGAACCCATACATTCAGGCAAGAACGGACTTAAGTTCTCCATACATCTCCATTCATTCATTTTCAGAATTTTCCTCATCATTGAGCGTTGTAGACTTTGTCTTTGACATAGCCCTACAAAAAGAAGTCCAGGGGTGTTACGTCAAGGTATCTAGAAAGCCAGGCAAATATACAACTTTATCTTGTAGAGCTGCCAATTACCTTTTCAAATGTTGTTGTCATCTGAAAGGAGAAATTATTTATTTAACATGCGATAAAAACAAACTTGGAGAGTTGAATGAATTGTGACATTTTAAGCTTCTATGTCAGTTAAAAGTCAAATAACAGCATATCAAATTAGTATACAAACTTGTCATTCTCCCAGTTATATTACACGAATGTGAAGCATGAACTCTTACTTTAAGGGAGCATGAAATAAAAGGCCTTCGTCAAGGTTGTAGCATATCACCAATATTATTTAAGATATTTATACATAAAGCACTGTCAAACTGGAGCAAAAACTGTGCAGGAATGAGAGTACAAATTGGAGATACTATATATAAACTGTTATTTGCGGATGACCAAATAATAATTGCTCAAGAAAATGAAGACATGGAGTTTATGGTCAGAAAATTATTGGATGAATACGATAACTGGGGTTTGAAAATAAATTTAGA